>PVJO010006165.1:0-91669 GCA_004026905.1 Hystrix cristata
TGAAGCTCTTGAATTTTGCTTAGGCACGTTTTACCATTTCCTTCTAAACCATTTCCAACTGTCAGAGAACTTATACTTGAGGAGAAATGTAAATTAAAATAAATCAATACAACGAATTAGCATAATAGCCTAAATTATATAATTGCTCAGTAATTACTGATATTTGTGTAGTAAATGAATTTGTGTAGTATAGTATTTGGATAGTAACTGTTTTAAAACAAATGTGTGCCCTTAAGATAACCTCTTCACAAGCACTAATGTGGCCTACATCTAAATATCCAGGGAAAAATAAATGAGGTAATGTAAATATTTTTTATTCGGCTAACTGTGACTTTTCTTAATAGCCCAAGTAAAACTGCTGCCGCTGGCTTCCAGCTGTGCAGTTTCTGTCTGTAATTTTTGAAAATGATTCTATTTTGGATCACAGCGGTCACATAAACCTGGGATAGCATCTTAAACTTTTAGTTGAAGATTATCAGCATCAGACTGGAATTAAGTCATACCGGATTATTGACTGATTCATTAGAGCTGATGTGGTAATGTTCCTTCAACTCATAAAATGCATTTAGCGTGAAGCCAGCGTTTCAGAGATTTTCTGATACACAGAGTTTTCCATAGTAACAGGGATGATCTTGTCATTTTGTAATTTATGAGCCTGAAGTAAGACTCAGGCCAAGCACGTGTTGGAGAAAGTTAGCGGGTGTTCACAGCATTCAGACTGAATTCCAGTCCAAAAGTGAAGGCCTTACAAAAGCCTAAAATTACAGTCTTTATCTCTTAGGCAGGTGTTTCAAAACTGGAGTGGTCCCAAATTTCTTTTTTCCTTTCAGTTATTGTTTTTCTACAAGAAGTTGAAAAGGATGTTAAAGATAAGGCAGGTGTTAAGATAAGATTCCTCACCAGGAATGAGTCACCAACAGCCAATCCAAGATTTTCTATCTGTGAGCATGACCAGGGTGGTGGCTTGGCTGGAGCTATGAGAACTCCCTCCAATTCTGGAGAAACAAATACTTCTAAGCAAAAGTTTGAAATAATTCCCACTTTCAATAGAGGAAAAATTTTCATTTACCCCAAGTAAATTGCAAAAAATCTCTTATTCCATCACTTCTGACTTGCCTATTACATTAAGGTGTGTATCCTTCAACTTAAAATTTTCTTGAATGATAAACTAGTTCTTTTAGAACATTTAAATTAAACATATCAAAATAAATTACTGAAACAAAATATAAATGAGTGACTCAACAGCAAAGAGAAGGAACGGGGAGTTTAACTTATTCGACACTAGCGCCTTCCAGAGTGACACTGTTAATTTTCCTAGGAAGAAAATACATTAACGATATCAAGGCAGAGTTTCAGGCGTCCCCTTGTCACTCCTCCACTGGGAACTATGGCGAGGCACAGTTGCCCTTGTTAACCTGTGAACATTTTTCACTCCCTTAGGTCACTGACTCTGGCTCAGGGGTCCAATTTTCCTTTCATTCATTAAGCACATTGGGAAGCAGAGTTCCTAACCCTTTCCAGTCTAAATGTGGAACAATCACATCCCCGCACAATCAACTGCCCGCGTGCTGGGACCTTTACGTTTCACTCCACTCTTGCAGTGACGCAAGTTTTTAACAATTGAAGGATATTAACTCAAAAAGTTGTTTTCTAATTGGAGGAGCTCAAGGGATTTCAAATAAATGAACTTGGTACAAACTGGAAGCTAGTACATGTGCCTTTCTAATTATTGTTGTTCAAATTAGGGGAGAAGCCACTGCTAATCTCAGAAAGCAGATTTTAGCAATTATTTTAGCTATGAAGCTAACTCAGAATAACAAAACTAAGCAGTTGCAAATTGTTTGGATAAATGAAAAGACCTGGTCCCGTCTTTCATTTTAGCAAAGATACCATATATTCAGAAGAATGCTATTTTTCTATTTAAATATTTGCATTTTTGTTTTCCTACTGGATCATTTCTTTTTTTTCCAGGGCATTTGAAAAGAAGTAATACGAAAATCCAATTGAATATTAGATGTTTGCTAAACCTTTTTCACTTTCCTGTAGCTTGGATAACTTAATTGTGAATTTTTCAAAAAACACAAAGTATAGATTTGTAAAAATTTGATCAAAATATTGTTTTTGTGTTTAGTGATCAAGATGCTCAAAAATCTAAAATATCATCAGGGAATATTTTTCTGTACTGTTTAAGCATATCGCATGCCAGAGACTAAAATGTGCATGTCACCCAGGACTTTCCAGGACGTGAAAATTGTACATTGCCATGGTCAGTTAAGTAAACTTGGTTTGGAAGAATGACAGGGATGTCCTCGGTGTTCTTTGTCATTTGCTATTTTGTCATAAGAGTGAGAGCAAGTGTGTGTGTGTGTGTGTGTGTGTGTGTGTGTGTGAGAGAGAGAGAGAGAGAGAGAGAAAGAGAGAGAGAGAATGAGAAAAAAAGAAAATGCAGGCTATTCTTTAATTAAACTCAGGTAATAGTGGACTCAGGTAATAGTGGATAATTCATGGAAAAAACAAAGTCTTGGCACATTTCTTAAACTCTGTGATAAATCTTCATAAAATAATATACCTTATCATCCAGGAAAATCTTTTTAGTGTAAAATTATACAGTAATATGTAAATCTATCAAAAATTTGTTTCCAAAAACCTATCAACATGTGCATGCATGTACACGCACGCATGCAGACACACACATCTCCAATAGTGAAATAGTGTCTCCTACTTAAACAAGATTGCTTTCAAGTCAGCTCATGAGATTAATGCACTCACTAAGCTAGTTGGAAAAGTGTATAAATTTAGGTATGCATAGGATTGAATAATTAACTATTTATTTTTTTAAAATAAATTGTGGAAGTGAGGGTTGGGGATTTAACTTAGTAGTAGTGCGCTTGCTTAGCAAGTGCAGGGCCCTGAGTTTGATCCCCAGTGACCACTCAAAAATTATGGAAGTGATTCATGTACACATCTCAATTAAAGATTCATACAACCATTACAAAATTGGGCAACTAGTCCTGCAAAATATTTTATTAGTAGAATTTATGAAAAAGCAAAATCTATACTTTTTGTTTCCTTTTTGTTCTAAAATATTTATAACATACGGCAAATTACTAATTTACCATGTTTACTAGTGTATGTAAGAGTGTGTTTCATATAACTCTATAAAGACACAAAATTATGTTTCTTTTTTTAATATTATGAATAAAATATTTTTTGCTGTTTTTCTCTTACTAGTGTATTTCAGCTTTCTACTATGGATTTTTTGTTTATATTAGCTGCTTTTTCAATGATTTACTTTCAAGTTATTTTTATTTTTATGTTTTATCAGAGCACTTTTACATAGTCTCAACTTGAAGTAGCTGTAGTGAATAATTCATTTATCCAAGACACGGGAAAACAGTAATGAAGAGATTCCACCGACAGGGTGCAGACTAAGAGTCAGTGAATACATTAATACACGTGATAATTTCTATGAGTTATAGTTTATAAATGTAAACTATAACCAAAAATTTCACTCATGGCTGGTAGGAAAAATGGTCCAATTACTTTGAGAAAGCACCAGCAAACCCCAAGATGTCAATTGCTCAGAAAGAAGACAGAAAGAGAAAAAGATGAAAAAGAGGAAACGAAGACTGCAGAGCTTACAGGAATGCATATTTGCAAATGCATATTTGCACTGTGAGAGTTCTAGAAGGATTAGAGTAAGATAAGAGCAGAAAGTTTATTTAAAGAAACCAGAAAATGAAATGAACATACAGGTGAAATGTAAAAAGATTTTTACTAATCTACTTTATAATTCAAACTCTCAAAAGTTTAAGAGAGAAATTTGAAAGCAAAAACACAGAGAGGGCCAGGGGGACTCATAATATAAATGGGACTATTTAAAGGGTTTTCTAAAGAGTTTCTTATTTTCATGTTGATTTCCTCTTTATCTCAAGATAAAATAATTTATTTTAAAATTAAAAGGTAGACATTTTGAGGGAGATTTTTAAAAATAATGTGGGCTACATGATTTTTGCTTTTTGGAATCTATGGAAATTTGATCTATGTGTTAGTACCTAGTTAGTTTGTGAATTTCTCAAATTTTCAAATATGTGCCTTGTTTGTATAATACAGAATAAAGACACAAAATATAGAGTATATATACTCTGTGTTATATATAGTCACATTTGTCATTTGTCTCAAAATTTCTCTCTTTGTATTCATTTAATACCCTTATAATTCCAAACCTATTATGTTAATGACTAGGACTCCATTGATGATGCATACCTTTTATAAGAACAAATTTTATTTGTTCCATTTGCAATTTTCATATTAAAACCTAAATTGCTTAGTTTTATTGTTTTGCCTACTTTCTTTTGCATTTATAGGCTTAATTACATCTAATTTCAACTTCATTTTAGAGTAGCAGCAGGTATATCTTACATAAGGGGACATTCTTGGACTACTTTTCAAACAAACTGTGAATCTTGATCATTCTCATAGTGTTTAATTTACTTGCGTTAATTTTGACTACTAAATGTCTGGACATCTGTGTTTTAAATTAACCGTTATCTTGATAAATTTTCTTTCTCCTTATTTTTGTTTTAATTTCTTTCCCATTTTCTTTAATGATTGTGAAGTTACCCTTCTATTTCATGCACTACTGAAAATTGTGGATTTATCTCACATAGCTGCACTTAAATTATTATATCAAAGTCTAGCACTAAGTAATATCTCCCTCAAGCCAATTTTCTTTCAAGTTTTTTATATATTTATTCTCCTAGTTCTCATTTGTCCTTACTCCCAGGCCCAAGCATCTGGATTTTAGGACATTAGTATTTTACATTAGAAATTACCTGTATAAAGTTTTAAAATTAATATCTTTTATTACAACATATCTGTTATGACTTTCAGTCCTTTTTATTGGCTATATTTTGAATTTTGCTTGAGATGATCTATTAGTTCTTTCTTGGAAAGGCTGTATGAAAATGTATGAGAATTTATAAATTTCATAACATCTTTATATTTCTCATTGTACCGATTAATCATTTGATATAACATTAAGATTTAAATTCACCATAATAGTCCCTGAACTTGATAATTACTGTTTCTTGTGCTCTAGCATTTGCTATGGACAAATAAGCCTGATTCAAATCTATTTCTGTGTTTTGTAGGTAAATATTTTTGTCTCTCCAGAAGCATCTGGTTTTTCTTCTTATCCTCAAAAGTGTACGTTTTACCATGTCATTTCAATTTGTTTCAGTTATTGTTTTCTTGATGTTAGGATTTTTTTCTTTATATGCCTTCACATTGAAGAGGTCCCTTTTCACTAGGGATATTTTCCCTATGTCCTTCTCAGTGGATTTTCTACACTGGGTAATAGATTACCCTCTGCTCATTGTTGACTTTGAGAACACCCGTTTACAGTTTGACCAGAAGTGCTTGCTTATGGAAATGTGGATGCTTGCTTATGGAAATGTGGATGCCTTGATGGGGCATAAATGTAGCGTATTTTCTAGATGCAAAAGTTCAATCTCCTAGAACACCTGGGATATTGTCCAAATATCATGACTTCCTCATACTTCACCAAAGCAAGAGAACAAGGCAGGCCTACTCAGCTAGCCATTCCTGTGAAATTTGTACTTCTTCATCCGCAAAGATTCTGGGGGTGTATCATTCTGCTGCTCACATTCAGTTACTTTGCTCTTTCCTCCACTCTAATAGCTTATTTTAAAGTATTTTGTGCCATGTTATATTGCAGTTTCCTTGCCCATCTTATTCTATCTGCTTTCTATCTTATAGTAATCGCTTTTAGTTTAAAATCCACAGATGCTTGGGTTGAGGGTTTGAACTCCAATGCAGTGATAATAGAAAGAGGTGAGGTTTCAAGAGATAATTGGAAGATTTGAGTACTAATCTCATCAGTGGATTAAGTCATTAGTTCACAGTTGAATGAGCTATTTGGAGGTGGGCACAAGTGGAGGAAGTAAGTCACTGGGGACATGAGTTTTGAGGGTATACATTGACCCCTGAGCTTCTTGTCTCTTTGCTCTCACTCAGCTTCCTACATGGCATGAAGCGAATAGCCTCCATCTACCACACCCTTCTGCCATTCTGTTTCTGCTTCAGAGTCAGCTGATCATGGACTGAAACCTCTGATACCGTGAACCAAAATAACCTTTTTTCTTCAAATTGTATACATGAGGTGTTTTACCCCAGCAACAGAAATGTGACTCATACACATGGTCTCTTGTTGGTCAGGTCCTGCATAGTTTTCCTTCACTCTTAAGGGATTTAATCAGGAAGCAGGCTGGGAATATTTTATTAATCTGACATCTTGCAACCAATCTCTTTACTGATTTTATCAGTTGTCTGTTATTTTATGCACCATAAACTAAACTTCCTTCTTTTGAAAGAACAATAGAAAAATCTTCCCCATCCTGAAAGTATTATTACAAGAAATTACATACATAATTTCCCCTCTTCTCTATTTTTTTCTTAATGTATCATGTGTGTTCACAGTTTGAGGGAATTTAGAATATTTTGGTTCTTTATAAAAGATTATGTTCTTTTGGCAGTCTCCAAAACTTTGGAATTAGAAGAAAATTATGAGGGTTAGTGATTCAAGAGAAAAACAATGAAAATAATTCACATTTTCTTAGTTTTCCGGTAGTGCTAAGGCTTTGTCAAATTGATGTCTGAAAGAATTAGTTTAATATAAAAAGATTTTACTGACTTAGGTACTGGAGAAAGTTTGATTCTGAGGACAGTGCTTTAAGAAACATAAATATGACCCTCCACTTGTCACCTATGTTTCCTACAACAGGGAAAAATGAATATTGAATTATTTCATTTTACCTAGTCCAATTCCACATAATGAATTATTGAACTGAATGTCCTTCTACACATGGCATGTTATTGTGCAGTACTTAACCCACTAGCCAATCTGTCTGGAACTTTATCTAGTTACTTGCCAAAGTCTTCCTCCTTCTTAAAGATGTTTTGCCCCACCTCTGAGTCTTACTTTCCTCCTGCCCTACTCACATTATTAACTCCCACCTCCTGCCACCAGCTGTTGAGCCCACCTACTCCCCCGAGATAAAACATTGCAGCAATCTTGCAGCACTTCCAACCATCCGCCAAGGTGAAGATGTATTTTTATAACTCCCTGAAAAGTGCCAGAAAAAGAAACTATTTTAAACTAGAAAAAAAATGTATCTTTTTTAAGTATATCACCGCTCCACCAAATACATCAACACAGATGTAAGAAATTATTTTATTTTAATCATTCTCATAGTTCTTTCAGTGAATATGCATGTGCACCCATGCACACATTCATTATATATTGTATTATAAATAGCCATTTCTTTATATTAATTTATGCAAAACATCATCCCATCATGTTCCTGAATTATTTGGAATAGAATGAGTATTTCTCATAAATGTCTGTATTATTCAATGTTGTGTTGCTACAACAAAATATCTGACACAGATTACTTACAAAGTACATGTTTATTGGGCTTACAGTTTTGGAACCTCAAACTCTTAACAACACAAAGCAGAGTCAGCAGAGTGCACCCGCTGGCTGCATGCACAGGCGAGTAATGGGTAGCAGTGGCAGGAGATTATATTGCATGCAAACAAGTGATTTAGTGTAGGGAGAAAGTGAGAAGGAACAAGAGAGATGGGACTTCCCACAGCCCCTTTCCGTGTCACATCCTCACTGAGCTAGGAACAGCCCAGTAGGTCATATCATCTGAAGGTCCACAGCAACTCCTGACCGTGCCAGCCTGCAGATCGAGCCTTTAACATACGGAACCTTGAGGGATACTTCCCATATTCAAACCAGGCAATGTCTTACACCTTGAATTTTCTTTTTATAGGTTCTTACAGAACTGGTTTCTTATAGCACTCATAGAATCATATAATCTTGATAATAGAAATCATCTATTACAGCTTGGTACTCTCAGTATGGAGCCTCAATGTACCAAACGTTAGATATTTATTATTTTGTGCTGATGTTCATTTTTCATTCATTTATACAATAAATATTTATGAAATATTTTAGTATGTTAAAGACTTAGTCTAGTACTTGAAGATAAATCAGAGAACAAAAGAGTTCTATCCTTCAAAGGAAATATTTTAGCAGGAAAATAATAATATTAATAAACAATATAATAAGTAATAAGTAGTAAACATAATAAGTACAACAAAATAGTTACTAAATTAATAACAAAATAGGATAGTGATATGATAGGTAATGTAAAATTTTACCTATTTGCAAGTTAATAAGTTAGATGTCCTATACTGTTACTGTTTAATTGTTGCTTACATAAGACCCAAGATTCCTATTGAGAGACAGGTTCTCTTTCACTCACAAAACAGTCAACGGATTATTGTCGTATCTTCCTTGGAGATTATACAGAGCTCTTCTAGGAATTGCTTTGATGGGACCAGATGTATACTGTGGGGTTGTATAGGAAAATCATAACAAAAAAATTCATAACAATTATAATTGTGCTCTTAATCCTACTTTTTCTTTACCAGTTTTTCTTTCCTTCCCTGCTTCTTCTCTTTCTTCTTCCCTCCTTCTTGTTTCTTTCCTTCCTTCTATTTTTTTTTTAACTAGCAATTTAATCTGTCACATTCACACTAAACTATATCCAATTTTAATTTTTCTTGTGAGATCAGGCCTTGCTAAGTTGCCCAGGCTGAGTTCCAAAGTGTGATCCTCCTGCCTCAGCCTCCCAGAGTTCTGGAGTTACAGGCATGTTGCACTTTTCTATTAGTTTCTGAAGGCAAGTGCTAAGAATCCTCCAAATATAAGTATAACATTTGTACTTGTGCATAAGTATTTAGAATGGCATGTCCTTGTGTTAGACCACTAGTTTCATCATCATGAAGTGTCTCTTTCTGTATTTAGTAATACACCTTGTTTTAAAGCGTATTTTACCAGATATTTGTATAGCCATATCGGTTTTCTGTTGTTTAAAGTGCACATTATAGGTTGTCAGCATTTGTAATTGTAAACATTGAGGGGCTGTATTTTAAACAGCATGTAATGGACTTTTATTTTTATTTTTAAATATACATTAACAACTTTGAGTTCTAACTGGATCATTCAATTAATATATTTAAAATTTAACCAATGTATTTTATTTTAATTTACCATTTTGCTGTCTTCTATTTTTCTAATAGTTTTATTCTTTTCTCTCTTCTTCATTTTTAATTTTTAATCTATATATTTTCCATTTTATCACCCCTCTTTTTGCTTGTTAGATGTTTCTTATCTATTTTTGTAGTTACCCTAAAAATTAGAAAGATATACTATTAATTTATTATAAATATATTTCACATTAGTGTGTTTGCCACTTTACAAAACTACCATGATCATATTTGTTTTAAGTATTTTAACTCTCATCTTTTCTCTATAGGTAAGATATACTTTAAATCTGTATATATTTAATACAACATAATATATTGTTACTACTATTTTTACAGTCAGTATTCACTAAAATCCATTCATTTTTCAGGATAGGAATTGAATTTAAGTTTCTGCTTACATTTAATCTGCTATTGTCTGTCATTTTTATATTAATTATGTTTGAATTTTGACTTTTTTTCTAGAAAAACTCTTTAATATTTATTTTACTGCTTATTTCTTGACAGTATATCTTTTATCTGAGAATATGTTATTTTACCTTCATTGATGAAAGTTTAGTGTGACTTACAGACTTATGAGTTGCTACTATTGCTTTCAGCATGTTAAAGCTCTCATTCCACAGACCTACCCTCCTGAAAATTTGACAATCCATTGCACTTACAAAAGAAACACGGCCATCTTTTTTCTCACATGTGTTAAGGTAATTTCTTAGATTTAGGTTTTCAACAGTTTTTCTAGTCCCTAAATACTAAATAGATGTGTATTTAAATTGTATATAAGGTCCTGGAGGTGATGATATTTGATACTAATTTTAATTGTTGTATTTTTAGTCATAAAAATTCCATTCAACACTATTCTTCTTTTCTAGCAAAATTCTAATTTCTGTGTCCATTTTTCTTAAATAGATTTTTTCATAATTGTATGAAAATTCATAACAGTAGATTTAATAACTGAATAACCTAAATGTACATTTTTATTTTATGAGTTCTTTTTTTTCCCTAAGAGTATTCAATCATTTGATTCTCTCTTCGGATATGTTTGGTATTTATTTTATTTTTTTGAGATTATAAAAATTGTATATGAAAATTTATGAAGTCTTTTCATAGATTTGATTTCTATCTGACAATGGACTAGAACATGGGTAGGGTAACATATTTCGTATAAAAATTAAAACAGTTTGACTTTAGATTTAAGTGTCTTTGAAGACTACTTTATTTCTGATATGTTCATAAATTACAGAAGGATATTTTAGAAGGTTCTTTATGGAGTCCTTTTCTTCTCAGCGGATGTTATTTGATTGTTTTTTTCCTAGTATCAGGAGGTAGATAAAATCTAGGTTTCAGTTTTAGAACCTTTTCAGCATTTCCTAAATTTTTAAAATATGGTCCATATAGGAGTAGCTTAAAAAAAAAAAAGCAGCTTAAGACTTAGAAAAATCTCTTTAGGAGAAATTGCATAGAAAATGTTAGGTTCATTTCTCTGTGATATTCCTCTTTAACTGTGACCTTGGCCCCTCAAATCTTACATATATTGAGTTCTACATTTATTGCAATCTCTCAAACCCAGGCTGATTGCAAACATTTTATCTCCTGTTTTCTATTAATCTCTACTCTCAGTGCTTCAAATTTATCACCTCTCTCAATGGCTAATTGCAATAGCAAACATCTGACTTATTTTGATACTTTTTTTTTTCTCTCTTACAGGTCTCCTTTTTTCCAACCAATCTCTTCAAATGGCTGTTTTTGTTTTAGTGTTTCTCTGTTTATTTACCTCTCTTTTCACTAGTTGAGCTGAACCATCGTTTTGATACAAGTTACTTTGCTGTGGTCGGAAGTCTGTCAAATCTTTTTTTTTTTTTAATGTTATCATTTAGAGGTTGGATTACAGGTGTATTATTTAGGTTAATATGCTTTGAAGATCAACTGCGCTACTTGTTTGACCTCCTCAATATAAGCAAGTTAGTTACTCTAGGCCTCAGTTTACTGTTATGTAAAATTAATATAACGGCCTCCCAAAATTACAGAGTTGTAAGGAGTTACTATAAAAGTAGTATACAGGATGTGCTAAGCACAGAGTTGGCACTTGCAGAGCTGATGTAAGTTACAAATATAAATTACAGTACAGTTACTTTCTACTCTAATAGTATTTATTGGTCACCCGGCAGAGTAGAGAAGCTGCACCTTTTTCAATAAAACCTTGCCAGTGCTTAATAATTAAAGCTTTTTTTCTAATCAAAATGAATCTTTAATCATTTCCAAAATAACTTAACCTGTAATTCCTGATGTTGCCTTTTTATTTTATTTGAATATTATTTCATTTTTAAATCAAATACTATTTTATAAATTTAATTAATGCACATCCAAACAAAGACTTCTCTTCACACACTGTGGAAAACATGTTACATTTTAAATGTAATAGAATATAGAAGAAACACTTTACAGAAAAAAAACACAACTATGAGCTATATATTTCACAAAATAAACTTGAAGAAAGTTTTCTCTTAAAAGCATAAGAATCATATCCAGATTAGATTCCCCCCATATTCTTTCACATTGAAATTCAGGATATAAAATATTTTATTTTGAAAAGTTTAGTCATTCTACGTTGTTTTTATAAAATGGTCCTATTAGAATCTGGCATATCTTTACTATACTGTGTCACCATAATTGTTCTCAGATTTTCTTTAATACTACCTGAAATAATGGCATAAAATGTACCTTGCACTCAGACTAGCACTGAGTTTTATTCTGTGGTCTGTTTGACTTCTGTCGTATTTTTTCTCTAACCAAAATTTAAAATCCCTGATAGAAAGTGTGACTTTTGATGTTAACATTTTTATGTTATTATATTAACAAAGTGCTCATTACATAGTTGCCATTAAATAATTATTTGTTAAATTTAATCAAAACATGAACTAAAAGAAAGAAATTAGAAAAAAAGTCCTCACTGCCATCTAAAAAGTAGAAAACTTAAGGATTCACGGTTCTTAAAATTGTACTTTGAAGATGTTTTATTCTGCTCCTTTTGATCATAACATGTAAAATATTGCCTAATAAAATAGGTCATTTATTTTAGATATTTCAGAAGATAGAACACACTTCTAAATCACATATTTATTGGTTTCAGAGACCAACTCTGGCTTCTAATAGGAAACATTAGCTTGTGCTAATATAATGAGATCCACTGCACTGTAAACATTGCATTAATGTCTTTTGTTACTTGAAAACAATTGATTGTGTAGTTTGGTTTTATGATTAAAGTTTCCAGGCCCTTTGGTAAGAAAGATAACGCAGGGAGGGAATAAAATGAGCAAGCCCCCCTTGCGGGCCTCTGGGCTGCCTCGGTCAGTTAGTCCTGCTGGAGGCAAAGTCTGGCTTCTTAAACTAGGAGACTGACTTACCTCTAACAGAACTTTGTTTAGATACTGTCTCAGCTCTTGGTCTGAAGCCTATTCCAAGGAAAGATACATAATGCTATAAATAATGATGCGAACACTCTACAATCCCAGGTGTAAGCTTCAAGCTGGGCTGACAGTCAAAACCATGATACACAATAGATTGCACCAAATGACTCGGCTTAAAGGGAGAACACATAACAGTAGACAATGCGGCCATTACATAGAACTCCCAGGCACCACTTTCAACATTTCAACATCTTGATTAGTTCCCATCTGCACAGTATGGGCATGAAAGGTGAGACTAAATTTTTTTTTTTAATAAATCCAGCTGACGAAAGTCTTCCCAACTGACGGCCTACTGTATTTTACCCATCGAATCAGGTAGCCTCTCCAGGATAGCCTAGCTTCTGTTGGTTAGAACAGCTGCATGTCACCAATACCTTCCACTCCTGACATGGTAACAAAGCCTGGTGCCGTCCTCGTCTTCTGCCTAATTCCCATCTGTCTTAGATCAAATGTAGATATACTCCTAATAATTGAGTTACAAAGATAAATAATGAAGGAAGAAATCCTCAGATGTCCTAAAATCAAAGGAAAGGCCATAGGACTAGCTATTAACACCAATTTTCTACAATGCTTGCAACATTGCATTAATGTAAATAACAGGCAAAAAAATAACATCTCCAAATAAACCAATTAAGATAGTCAAATATATTTACCTAAGGAAACATTTATTTGTTGCTTGCTACATTTTGGCATTCAATCGGCAGCAAAACTAAGAATGTCTTTTCTTTTAGGTTAGTAGTTTAAGCCCAAATGATGAAAGCATGATTTTCCTGGAATACTACAGTGATAATTTATATTGGAATTATTATATCCTCATCTGATATTTTGATGGCAAATGACGTGAAGTGTATGAGTTTGGTTTGCAGTGTTTGATGTTTAACATGTTTGCACTAAATAAGATTCAGAAAGAAAAAAATACCTTTTTGACTGAAATTATTAAGCAATCATCAATCGTGTGAAATTCTGTAGTAAAAAAATTTGAACTTAGTTTTATTTAACCAGATTGAAGCAAGTGATGTTATATGACAAAGGCATGGTTAATATAAAAAATGTTACAATACTAACAGAAATTTTAGTATGTTTAAATAAGGCATTCATAAATTTTATTAGCCATAATACTGATGACAATAAGGAAATTATTATTCAGTACCCAACAATATACTTATGATACTGTTACCAAAGTAGTACAAAAATATTTATTATCTACCTTGAATCCCTCTTCTATTGCAATCATCACAAGAAAGGCCTCTGTACTTGGGTCTGAAGATATCATTATAGATCTATAAATCATCTACTTATTTTTCTGATAAAATCCTTCTGGGAGTCTTTCCAGTATTGGGCTGCCACAGTTCTGCAAGAACACACAGAGGGAGACGCTGGGGATGTAAGAATGGGAAATGGTGGGAGGGAGTAAGGAGCAAAATTTATGATAGACATTGAGCCCCCTCACCATGAGATACTAGGGGAGGGCACAGCAAGGAGAGTGATGGGGGTGGAAGTGACGCAATTACGCTGTGTGCATGTATGAATCTGCCAACATGAAACCCATTAATCTGTGTAACCAGTAAAAAGAGTGAAAAAAAAAAACATATAGAAAAGCCAATAAGCCAATTATCTTGCCAGGCTCCGTAAGCACTTCAACAATGGAGTCGAAGAGAGGCCAAGCTTACAGAGTTCACTGGGTGGAGATTTGCCAGCCATCAAAATTAACAAGTGCTCAAGGAATCTCAAACTTCAGGGAATATAAACTCACAAGTAAGAACATTTTAGAAAGAGCCAATATTCATCCCAGGCTTCTCTTTAGACAAAGAGACTGTAAAAGGCGCTAATAGGGATGGAGGGAGAAACTTCATCTAAAGATTCCGGAGAAGTATTTTGATCTTCCACTGCCCTGGACGTGGGTCTATCTCATTTAATTATCTGGGTTTTTTTTTCATGTGTTCTGTAAGACCAGTGTATGTGTTTGGTCCCTTAGAGGATGTAGTCATTGGAAAAGTAGGTGAAAGTACAGATAGAGGAAGCGAGTGTGCAGCTCGCCAGTCTAAGGTGATGGGGAGGTCTACCATGAGGCCCCAGATCCCTCATGCCAGGAAGTACTAAGCTCCCTGTAGGGAATTCACATTTCACTGCATTACTCATTAGGACCAGCATTTGTGAAGGTGACTGAAATTGCACGCTAACATTTCTCTTGTAAAAGCAAAAAGGGAAAAAAATCTCTGGGATATCTGGGTTGAATTTTCTCTTTCTTGTAAAATATGCATGTTTCTCTTAGGTAAAAAGTAAAGTATTTTTCTTTGTAGCCATCAGCTTTGATGCTTTTTGAACTCTCTTAGGAACTGGATGTATGTCTTCCAGGATCATCTCTGCCCTGTAAGGTGAACTGTCTGTGGTGTCCATTCTTCCATGTGCCTTCAATCAGAAAACAACCTCCCTACATAAAAGAAAGAAAACAAAACCCTGGATAGCAGAAGGGCTAACCAAGGGCGCTTAGTGAATCATGTCTGTCCTTGTGTACATGCCTCAGTATGTTTGTAAATTTCTACTCATGACCTACAGATGCTAACGATAAATAAAGCAAATATCACTTTTTCTTCTATTTTTCACACTGCTCAGAAATGCAAGTTTAAAACAAACTGAGTGGGGATCAGGGCAATGGGAATCTCTTACAGGGGCTCCTGTGGAACCACTTCTGGGAAGAAAGAGGTGATCCTTTCCAAAAGAGGTGATCCTTTCACCAGCAAAATTTAAAAAGTAGGTCTTTTCTATTTTCATTTTCTACGTATTTTGTTCTTGATCCAAAATATTTTCTTTGTCTTTCATGTCATTATAAAAGAAGCCTTACCATGCTCTACTGTATATATTAAAATATAAAAGAAGATTAAACATGTAGATAGAAAAGACGGCAAGTATATGAAGAGCCTAACACACACACACACACACACACACACACACACACACACACACACACGGGTTAAACGGTTAGAAAGGAAAAGAATATGTGTTTCTGGAAAAATCTTAAATATAAACAGCCCTCTGACCTTGAGTTCAAATAAAAAAATGAACAGAAGGGTTGGACAAATTTTTAAGGCAGACAACTGAAAAAAATTAATACTCAACTAAACTAAAAAACATCCCAGGAAGGCAGTATTCGAATGTCTACCCTCAAGTCCAAGAGGAAGACTCTCTAGGGGTTTTCTGGAGAGAAGAAACTCTATTACAACATTTTCCTGGCCTGAAAGGCTAGTTAGGAGGAAGTGAACAGAACCCAGCCCCAAGGCCAAATTTCAGGCTCCAGTGGCTGGGCTGCCAGAACGTCCTACACACCGGACAGACGGAGTGCAGCCAAGACTACCCACATTCCCAGGCTTTTAAAGACCGGGAGACCTCAAGGGGGTGCTTGATTTATGTGCACTAACAGTCCTGCTCAAGTGCATTTCAGAAAGAAAAGCTGTTCCAGGGCGCTCACCTGGGATTGAGGACTCTGGAAAACGGGGGTGGAAGAAGGAAACAGATTAAATTGCTCCTGGGCTAATATAGTAGGACTCCTAGAAAAGACCCTATTGCTTCTAAGAAGCCAGGATAATAACAATAGCAGTTATTAAGCATTTACTACTGAGCATTTATAGGTAAAATTCTCTATCCTCAAAATATCCTGAGGTATTTTTCATTATTTTATCAGTTTTTACAGATGAGGAAGCCTGAGCTTAGATCGGTCAACTAAACAGCCTACGTGCTATAAATATACAACAAAAATCTAGTAACAGATAGAGGCAGAATTTAAATCTAAGACAGCTTCACTGAGTGCTTAGATCGTATGTCATCACACAAGTGCGCCACGGCGACAAAGGAAATCATGAACTGAGATACAAACTTAATATGCAGATAGTTTGTATGATTTTCTGATGAAATTAATGAATCCCATGAGTGAAGGATTTCCAAGACGTCGGTTGTACAAAAAACCCAAACAAAACAGAACAAAACAAAACAAATGATAAAGAAAAGTCAAGGGGCTAGCGTTGCGTAGGAAAATTTGTTTGTTCACTCAGGCTCCAAGATTTGGAATGTCTCTGAATTGATCTTACTCCTTTATCAATTGTTAACCTCAGTTACTGTTCTTAAAATAATAAAAGTGAAATTTAAACTCGAATCACTACAATATGTTATTTCCTGTACCCTTGCTGTATGTATTCATAGAACTTCTCTGTTAATCCACCGTTCAGTCTAGTGGTTAGCATAAAATGTGTACTCAATAAGTATTTTTAAAATAATGAGGTAGGTAGTATTTCCCTCGCTTTATAGATGTGACAACTGACACTCAAAGAAAACTTACCAAAGACCACAGGACCTCATGTAGGATTCAAATCTAGTTTTTCTAACTTCAAAACCCATTCATTTGGTTCAATATCAAAAGCCACAAAATTACAACATCATGTTATTATAGAAATAAATAAAGTGAACTGAAAGGAGATTACACTTGAGCAGGTCTTAAATAATGAGCAAAATCCGTCACGCTATGAAAATTGATTGTATTTGGGGATGTGGAAGTGTGTAGAGGGAAATATTCTTGGCCACTGCTTCCACATTTGTTCATATTGTGGCACATATAATAAGATTTTTATGGCACACTTCCGGCAGTGGAGAAATAATTCTCAGCTGGAGACAGCTTTCCTGAGTTCTGACATCTGGCTCTGACCAGGTACTCCAGGAGCTCAGAAATCTGTTCTTATCACACCTTTAGTAAGCTGGCTACATACAAATATTCAGGAATTGTGAGACAAGAAGTTTAGTTCTGTGCATATAAAATAACATGCAAACATGCATATTTGAAGATATGCATGAAATATTTTTGAGACCTGGAGAAATTTAGCTGGGATTAGGAAAAACCAGAGGAGATAATACTGAAATAGTGTAGAATCAGATTATGAAGCTTTTCATAGGCCATGTACTGGACTGTAAAATTACACTGAATATGCAAAATAACTAAGAACACGGTAACGTGTGGATTTTCCCCTTTCTCCTTTCTTTCTCTTCGATATTGTGCTACTTATTTGAAACTTTTATTCATAAGTCTGGGTGACGTTTTGTGATGAAGCAGTCCATATGAGATAAAACGTGCTACTGATCTAACCATGTCAACTTGCTTAAAAAAAAAAAGAACAAAAAACCAGGAAACAACTGTTTAAAATTCCTAGAGATTATCCAAGGCAACAAGAAATGCCAGAAGCAAGTTCCTGAAGAGAATGGCAGGGCCTTGGAATGAACCCCTCATTTCCTCTGCTTTTTCACCTGGGCATCCCGTTCTCAGCCTTGAACATAAAAGGTGACAACAAGTAAGAGTCTGCAGAACTGAGAGGTCAAAATCAGGGAACTTAGAAAAAGTGAGTCCGACATTCTACAGAATGGAAAGGGTGGTCTTTTCTATAAATGATGCTAGGTGGACTGAATTTTTATGATGATTTTGTCCTAACTCTCACCTCACATACAAAAGTCTGTCCTGATGGAGGATAGACTTAGACGCAAAGGCACTGTGCTAGAAGACAAAAGAACACCAACCTAGCATGCAGTAAGGAATATTTCTTAAGATCTTTCTATGAGTGATTTATTGAAACCATACAACATAATCCAGAAGAAAAGGACTGATAAACTAGACAATGTTAAAATTTGAAGAAATACTTTTTGATCAAAAATTTAAACCTTTAGAAACTAATAAGTCAAGCCACAGAGGTTGAGAGGACATTAGCCATGTATGTATTTGTGAGGACAGCTCCCTCCAGAACATGTGAATAAAGCCTGGGAATCAACAAGAGAAAGACAACCCATTTGATTTGAATGGCCAGAGACTTGGACAGAAACTTGGAAACAGGATTTCTAGATACCAGTAGATGAGTATAAAGGCTTCAGTTCTACCTAAATTCTAAACTGGTGAAATAAACCCAGTTGTTAGGAGTGGGTGTCCTGGTTACCATCTGGGGACATTTTAACAGGTCATAAATCAGGAACTAGGGTTTAGAGATGCACTGTATCTTCTATATGAACTATTTTTTGATCTGGTTGTCATATATATCCCCTTTGCAAGAATACTTGGGCTGTACATTACATTTTAGATACGTTACAGAAGTGATATTTCAATTAAAAAGTAAAAATTAAATTACTTCAACTTTTCTTTCATTTTATTGAAACTTCTTTTGTTTTCTAGTCTTCTTATGTATACCTGTTATTACTCTCCTAGGAGGATTCTGGTAGCCTTGTAAACACACAAATTTCTGCCTACATTGGAGTTTCTGTCTAATCTTATGTCTTGTAATTCCCCAAAATGTGCCTCCCTTTTTCAAGTTGATCCACAAAGTTCCTATCCAACAGTTCCTATATATTATATTCTGCTGTATCTTCTCTTTCCCCCCTCCTCTGATCTCTGCTTGTCCCCGAAGGCTCCACTCAACCCTTCCTTCTCCAGGAAAAATCACCATACTGCTCCAGCTCTCATTGATGCGACTATTTTCTAAATACTTTGCAAGTATAAAGGTATAATTTTATGTTCTCATATATTTGCTTTAACCATGATGATGGTATCCACTTTTTAGGGAGAGGAAATACGGGTTTGTGTCTATACCTTTCATTTGGGATGAACAGTCTCAATGCAAATCAACTCTATGTGGGTGGGATTCCTCTACTTGAATACCTTGTAAGATTCTGGTGGCCAGGCTTCTAATTGTATTCTTACTTTTCTCACTAATTAAGTCTAATACCTGGCACAAAAAGTCCTTCAATATATACTCATTCATCAATTTTTCTTGATTCTTTCAAAGAAAGAACCCTATCTAGTATTCAAAACTAACACTACAGGAGTCTCCCGTATTCTAACACTCTATTAGAGTACTACCATCATTTTGTATATAAAATCCTAGCAACTCACCATGTGTGCAGGCACCGCGGACTCAGCTCTCATCTAACTCTCCGTCACTGTATCACTTACCACTTACTTTTCCCCCTTGCTTCATCTTGGCATTCATCACAAAGCTGATTCTTCACATATTTAGTTCTTTCTTACTCCACAATTAAACTAACCAAAGGCAAGGAATTTTTGTTTCTTATTTTTGTTGTATATTTAACCTCTGCATACGTAATACACTCGACAAATAGGAATCCCAAGCACAGTTTCAGAGTGAATTAAAGCTGAAGACTCTGAGGGACAGAGTATTGTATCAATCATAAAAGTATAAGACACGATTTCAGAATTTGTAAATATAATTAATAAAAATAGGGTGAATTTGAATTATGGGCAAATTACTTTCATGGAATGACAGGCTATGTGATAGTACTTTAAAACATGTAAATACAGCCAAGGCTGAATATTGGGCTATATAGCAAACAATAAATAAAGTTCCTTATCTATCTAGGTCTGATCTTATTATAAAAAGCAGTCCATCTGGGGGCCAGCTGACTGTAGAATCACATTCTAGATACAGAATGTATCTCCTTAATCTTTCAATATAGGTGGAGACAGCCCTCGTTATCCCATTTAGCAGACTTTAAAAGTTGAGGCAGTAAAAAAGACTTGTCTAATGTTTCAAACATTAATTTTAGAGTGTCGTGTTGAATTTTAGTTTGGAGCCACATGTTTATTCCTGCATTTATTACATGATTTGTTACATAATTTATATTAAGAGAATAAATCTGAACATAATAAGAAAAGCATCAAACTCTGCACTCTGCAACAGATTTTTCTTCTGTAGTCATTCAATTATGGGTAACCAGAAAGGTAATGAATAGAGCATGAGGTTTAAACGTGGACGTTTCCCCCATTAAACGGTTCAAAATATGTTGTCTGGGATGATGTAAAGAAAGACATGAATTCAAGCCCACATTCGAATCTCAAAGAAAGCACAGCACACTACAAAGCAGAGAAAATGAGTTTGTGGTCACAAAGTTGCAATGAATACTAATTTGGTGATTACTGACATGTCACGTAGAAGCCATTTTTTAAAAAAGGGAAAAAACTATATCAAGAATTAAAAATAATATTGACAATCACTTTTTTCTTCTTGTATCCTATATTTCACACATTTATCCCTTTATTTTCATCTGTTTTTATTCATAGATATTCAAAACTGCCCCTTACCCCCACCCATCCCCCAAAAGTTCTCGCTTTACAGTTGTCAAAGTAAAAACAATTGTTGTTCAAATGGAAAAATAGAAGCAGTTTTTACCATTGGCCAAACACAGTTTGGCTCAATTCTTCCAGTCTCTGCTCTAGAGAGAATGAAGCCAGACCACACACTGAGGCTGAATTACAACACTTCAAAAGGAAGAAAAACACTAACGGAAAAAGTCAAGTGGGTTTCCAAATAGGAGGTGGTAGACAGCGCAGAAACCGCTAAGCACAGCTCGTACAAGGCTACACTTGGAGCCCAAGGCCCCAACAGGCCTTCCTCAGCTTGTGTTCCCACTCCTGTGGTTGTAGGACAGGAAAGGGCCATTCAGCTGCCCATTGGTCTGGAGCCATTGGCTTGAGTGTAAATGCATTTTAGAGCCTTTTAGCCCTATCCCCACCTTTTTCCAAATTAAAATTGTCAGTTAAGAAAAGAAAAAGGAGAGTTGAATGAGATGTTACCTAAAATTATTTCAGCAAGTGAATGAAGAAATTAAGGAATGAATTATTGCAAGGAAGACCTGTAGTGTTCAATGACAGAGAAACCTACTTCTGTTATCTTGGGCACTAAGACAACCCTCTAACTCTTCAATATCCAAACAGGAATTGGTAACTCAAACTGAGCAAGAGGAGAGTTGCGAATAAGTTTCAAGAATAATCCAGAAAAAGGACTGAATTTCTTCTGGTATATTCTCCTTCTCTTATTTTTGGCCTAGGTACTTAGTATACCTCAATGACAAGAAGAAAATACTGCCCCTTCGGAAAGACAGAGCAAAACTTAAAAACACTGAGACGGATGCTAGACTAGAATTGGTACAAATGCTGCAAGAGAGGTACATAATTAATTAATACTAAATCATGACTAGTAATATTAGGGTGTGTTAAATGTACAAATTGATGGGAGAATCAAGGAAGGTTTTCTTGCAGAAATATGGTAGAGTTTACCTGTAGGATAGATGAATAAATCTCAGGGGCATGAGGAAGCTCCGCTGTTGAACCTAGTCTGGAAGGGCTTCGCAACACCATAGCTCTGTTACACCAGAGATGATGAAGGTCCTTTGGTTAGACATATATATTTCCATGGCTCTTGTATAAGTACTAGGCAAATAGCTAGAAATTGGGGCCAAGCTTGAGATTTAGAAGAGTTCTTCATGGAATAGAACAAAAAGGAACTTGGGAAATGCTTTAAATTTAGTTAGCAGAAATAAAAGGATAAAAATAGAGAAAAGAAGCAACAAGGAAAAATGGACATTTTTTTTTAAATGGACATTTTTAAGTGGCAAGTTGAAACAGGTTCTGCACATAAATTATCTCACCTAATCTCTCCCAATGCTGTATGAGGTGGGTGTAATCATACCCATTTTATACATGAAGAAAATGAATTTTTACAATGACAAATCCAAGTAACAGATATATTAAGATTTTAGCCTAGAATCTTGTCTCCATATCCATGCTTCTCATTTCCCATACATAGTGTGTTCTTTCATGAGAAATATTTGGGTTTAGGAATAAATAAAATGGGTCACTCTAAATTCTATCTCAAATCCAATTTAAACTAAGGGAAACACTCCTGGAAATCCAGCTTCTTTTCCATTATTCCAAGAGAGAAATTCCAGAGATGCGCCTTAACTCTGCATGTCCTTGATAACTACTGTATGTGCCCAAATAGTTATGGTCTGTCCTTTTCTTTTGCAAAGAAGTTGTGCTCTCCTCTGATCACAGTGGTAGGTCCTAACCTGGGCTGCAAAAATAATTCCTTCATGTCCTCCAGTCACAGTACTGGTCAACATGGCAGGCAGCAGAGTCCGCCTCACTTCATACCCAAGTACGCTCCCCTTTTCCTCTTTGTAACTTTTACCAAAAAATCAAAGAAAGATAAAATATTCAATTTCCCTGATTCCTTTGTAAATAAGAATGATCATGCAACTTGTTTCTAGTCAATGAATTACAATGGATGTTTGCTGAATAGAATTTCTGGGAAAGATTTAGCTTCTCTAGTTAAGAAAAAGCAAACTCAGTGGACCCATCATTTTGCTCATTTGTTCTCTTCCAGGTCTGAAGTTCACATGTAATACCAGGAGATGTAGCACTGATTGTGTAACAAGGAAGCAGTAGGCATGAGGACAAAGGTTAAAGGTAAGGATGACAGTACAGAAAGGCAGAAAGAGCTTGAGTCTGATTATCTCTTGGGCTACTCACTGTATACATCTGGTCATGTTAGTTGAAAAGACATTTTTCCTATTGCTTAAGCCATTATTGTAAGTTATCTTTTATTTCTTGTCCTAACTACTCCTCAAGCATATAAAATAAGTCAAGTCGACTGGCATACTTTCTCAAAATATTTCTGTTGAGATAGAAGATTGATACTTTTTTCAATGTTTTGCTTCAAACAGTATCATTTTCCCTGCAATTGTGTGCACTCCACAGAAACAGGATAGACCTTCAGTAAAATTTAGTTTGAGTGTCTAGGTTGATGATGTCTCACACATAAATTTGCAAAAGATGTGCTATACCTACACAAAGAAACCACAAAACAATTCTAGGAGAAGTTCAAAATAAATTAATACATGGGCAGATATACATAGACAGAGGGTGGAGAACTCAGTATTTTAAGATATAAATTCCCCTGCAAATTACATTACAGTTTCAAATCCATTTAATGAAAATCACCGAAATCTATTTTGGGAAAAAGAATTAACTTCTCAAAATTTGTGTGGAGGGGCTGGGGATTTAGCTCAGTGATTAGAGTGCTTGCCTTGCAAGCACAAGGGCCTGAGTTCGATCCCCGGCACCACAAAAAAAAAAAAAAAAAAAAAAAAAAATTTGTGTGGAAATGACCTACAATAACCAAAACAACTTTTGAAAAGAATAAAATAGTTGAAGGACTAATATAGTACTTGATTTAAGTATTTATGGAGCAAAAATTATCAATACAACATCCAAAATTATCAGAATAAACAAATAGATCACTGAAATTCAATAGAGTCCAGAAATAGAACTTCATTTTTACAGACAACTGGCTAAACAATAATTGTTTTTGCAAAGATGCAAAAACAACTCAATGGCAAGAGCAAATAATAAACAGTGATGGAACAATTAGCCATTATGGAAAAATGTAAATATCAATCTATAAGTCACACCATATACACAAATTAATACAATACAGATCACAGACCTTAAGGTAAACTTCAAAATACAACATTTTGAGAAGAAAACATAGAATAAAAGCTTTATGACATTGGTGCAGGCAAGATTTGTTAGATATAACACTATTGCAGCGGGTGAGTAATAACAATTCACTGTGGTTCTAGTTTGCATTTCCTAATGACTCACGATAATAAATATCTTTCCTTGTGCTCATTTGTCATTTTTATATCTTCTTTGGTGAAATGTCTGTTCAAATCTTGAGCCCATTTTAAATTTTTTTCTATTGTTACTTGTATGATCTTTATTGATTCCAGATACAAGACATTTTATGACTTGCTTTTTTATTTTTTAACAATTTACTCCCTAAAAGTAAAAGTTTTAAATTTGATGAAGTTCATGTTTTGATTTTAGGGCATTAGATTTACATATCCTAAGAAATTTTAGGATTTCTAAGTGTTAGGGGTTTCAGGGTCACTTGTTTTTGTGTAGATACTAAGTTTCTCCACTATATGTTATTGAAGGTCATACATCGCCCATATTGGTCTTCATCGTTTTGACAAAATTTAGCCAGTCACACATGTATGGGTGTATTTCTAGATAGCCGATTCTATTCTATTTGTATATCTTTAGTACCAGTATAATAATGACCTGATTTTGAGTTTTATTAAATTCTTAAATTTATTCTATTTCAAAATTATGAGTCTATTCGAGGTTCTTTGAATTTCCATATACAGTACAAATTAGAGTCTGCGTCTACATTTCTAAGGAAAGATCTCGTCCTCTGTAACTTCCTTTACTTTCTTCTTCTGACCCACAAATTCCAACGCGTTGGCTCCTCCAAACTCTGATATCTGCTTGTTAATGTGTGAATGTACAAGACCACCAGGCTCCCTTTGGCCTCATCCTTCATACCTGTGGTCTGGACCCGGCTGCCAGGAAGATGCTGGAGCATTTACAGGGTTCAACTTGGTTGTCTCCCCTTTCTAAAGGATGCTGGTCCTCTTCCGTCTGTTTGTGGAAAAAACTGAGAATAGTAGTTCAAAATATTTTATCCAGTTTTCTATTTCTATTTGCGATGAGAAATCAGTTACTGTAGTTTTATGTTTTTATTTTTTGTTGTTGTTTTGTTCTTTTCTGTTTTGTTTTTGTTCTGCCATGCTGAGAATTGAACACAGGGCCTCGCCCATTCTAGGCCAGTGCTGTGTCTCTGAGCTACATCCCAGCTGCAATTAATCTTTTGTGGGTAGAAGCAGAAGTCTGCCAGGCATTTTAAGATTACTCCTTCTAGTGACCCTTATTTTAAATTTTAGTGTTTTGAATGTGCTTATTGCTCTTTCATATACCTGCTTTATGAAAGGTTTATCAAATCTTTTGCTTTATAAAGTAGAATTGTTTTGCTATTTACCAAGTTGTAGGAAATCTTACATCTATTTTTTGAAAACCAGTTGCTTGTCAGAAATATATATTGTATTTTTTTCTCAGTCTCTCTCTTTTCATTTTTCAATTGTGTCTTTCAAAAAGCAAACATTTTCAATGTAATGAAGTCAAATTATTGATGTTTCTCTTTTCATATGTTTTTGGAGTCCCAAGAAACCTTTGTTACTAAGAACTTCTATCTTATCTTTCTAGAAGTTTTATAGTTTTCACTTTTATGTTTGCCTGTATGATTTATTTGGAATTAATTTTGCATATGTAAAATTAAGGTTGAAGTACATATTTTGAGGAACATATTTAATTATACTAGCATCATTTTGTGGAAATAAAATTCTTTCCCCATTTAATTATCTTGGCACCTTTTTTTACATATTGGCTTACCATGTGTGTAAGTGTGTGTGTGTGTGTGTGTGTGTGTGTGTGTGTGTGTGTTTTGTGTTTATTTTGGAGCAATCGTTTTTCTTAATTTATATATGTATATATTTATTCATATGCTAATGTCCTAAATCCATAATCTCTTGAATATTATATAATAGCACTTAACATCCAGAGTAAAAGTCTTCCAATTTTGTTCTAGTTGAAAATTATGTTGGCTGCCTTTGATGTTTGCATTTCTACGTAACTTTTAAAATGAGTTTGCCAATTAATATAAAACAAAACAAAACAAACCCAGTTTGCTGGAATTTTAAGTAAGATTTCACTGAATATTTAGATCAGTTTTTTCAAACTGACATTAAAGAGACCTCCTGTCATGACTATGTTTCCTGACTTAATTAATCTTTGCTTTCTCTTACCCATAATTTACAGTTTTCAATGAAGAAGTATTAGATACTTTTTGTTAAATTATTTTTAAGTAGTTTTTTGGGTTTGCTAACATATCTTACACATATTTGGTTAATCCTGTATAGTTCATATTTTAATGTTGATAGAAATTTTGTCTTACTAAATTTTATTGACTAAACTAGTATATAGAAGTACAACTGATTTTTATGTTCATCTTTTATTGGATGACCTTATGATATTCATTGTATTAGTTTTTTGCATTTTATTTAGGATTTTCTACATATATATCTTGTGATCTGGGAATACAGGCCAGTTTGAATAGTCGATAAAATCTACATAGTTTCACTACTTTCCTTGCCTTATTGAACTTAAAGGCCCACCAGGTCAGTGTTAACTAAAAGGATAACAGCAGATATAACTTCCTTGTACATAGTGATAAGAGCAAATTATTCACCATTTAGGTGTGATACTAGGAGTAATTTCTTTCATGGATGCTCTTTATCAGGTTGAAGATGTTTCCTTTCATTTCTAAGATACTGAAAATAATTTTTAACTTAAAAAATTAGATTTCCAGAGCCAGAGTTATAAAAGTAATACAAGTCTCCTTTTTCGCCTCATTCCACTTTTCCTAATTTTAACACCTTAAATAATCTTAATAGTTGGGGATTTAGCACAGTGGTAGAGCACTTGCTTAGCAATTGCAAGGCCCTGAGTTCAATCCCCAGCACCAAAAAAATAAAAAAATAAAAAAAAACCATTGTGGCCCAATAATCTTAATAGAATATTAAAATTAGGAAACTAACATCGGTACTATTACCTAAAACACAGACCCTATTCACATGTCATAGTTTTTCTACTAATGTTCCTTTCCTGTTTGAGGAACCCATATTACATGTATTTGAAAGACTTGAAAAGCTGTACAAAAATTACAGTCAATAGTAGGTCAATATATTTCTAACAGGTAAGTGCTAGCAGTTCTATTACTAACGTATGTTGATATAGATATATAAGTGATGGAACAATAAGATATTAGGCTTGAGCAAATAATAAATGAGTCATTGGTCATGTTTCTCATACAAATAAAAATGGAAGAACGTTAAGGTGAATACTACCCTGTTGGATTGAAATCAATAGTATCAAAAAATAGTATCAGTATGAGCACATAGTTTATGTACATATATAAAAATGTATCTAGAATATAAAAATATAGATACATATGTGTGTGATATGTGGATTATATACATATATACACACGTATGATATATATGTGTGTGTGTAAATAAACACATATTTTCCTAGACATGTCCACTCTGAAGTGCTATAACCAGTGATGGTCTGATTGCCTTAAAGATGGAGAAAGGGGGTCAAAAGCCAAGGAATATGGGTGGATGTAGAGGTTGGACCAGTAAGGGAAATAAATTCTTCCCTGGAGATTGCAAGAAATGTAGCTACCGTGCCAATTTCTTAATTTTGACTCCCCTTCCCCCCCCCCAAAAAAAAACCTATGTTGGATTTTCTATACATAGTTTAAGATAATTAATTTCTATTTCTTTAACCAAGTTTGTAGTAATAATTTACTAGAATAGCAATAGGAAGCTAACACAATATAATTTTATTTGTATTTATCCTTTTTGTATGTTGGTAGTCTTGATAGTTTGACGGAGTCATAATTTCATTAAGTTAATGTCCAGATATGATTACTTCTAATAATTCTAACGATTCTCACATCTGGCTTTGTACACTTTTGATAGCACTCTCAGGTCCTTGAGTGTCAACTTATCTCTTTTAGGGTTTGTTGTTTTTTTTTTTTTTGTCGTCCTCTTTTAGTTTTATTCCATGGTTTCAATTGCTGTATATTCACAGGTATTGATCATTTCTTTTATTATGTCTAATCTACTTGCTATACTCATCCAAGAAAACTTGTTTCAGACACTATATTTTTATTTATGGAAGTTCTTTTTTGTTCTTTTTCATCACCTATATGTCTTTCCCACCAGATGGGGCCTCTACTGAGTTTCAACTCTCCATTCTGGCTGGCCAAAACTCAGAAGTCTCACAGCCTGGTATAAACTGTAAATTTCTTAGTTTATAAATATTCTCTTCCTGACTAGCGGATTGCCTTGTGTATGGGAAACTTTGAATTCAGCAATAGATTCGAGGATTCCCCATCCGATTTCTGGTGATCTTTCTAGCACTCTGTATTTCCAGCTGCCGTCCTTGAGATCTCTGTCTCCCAAGAAGATCAGCATCCTGCGCGCAGGGTTCCCAGCTCTGCCGCGTGCAGGAAAGCGCCTTTGTCCTCACACAGAAAGTCACAGAGACCGCGGGGCTCGCTGTATTTGCTCACTTTTTCTTAAGATGAAGATCAAGACCACTCGATCTTCATATTAACCGAAGATGGTCTACAAAGAGCTCTTTCCTATAGTTTTTATTTTCCCCAGTTTACGGCAAGAATACACGACTTATTTCAACTCTCCTATCAAGCCAGATAGAGGTAAAAGTGCTTTCTACAGTTTTCATCAGTAATGTATATGTTGAAAGAACACCAGATCGACTTATTAAAAAAGCTGTTTTCTTTTTTAAATGTTCTTTTATAGAGTACTAGATTGTCACCTTATCATGTAAATTAATTTGCAAGGCAAAACAGACTGAATTAAAATAGTGTACCTTAAACACTTTAATGTGCTCTAAAGGATTTTGGAGAAAGTATTAGTTACACATTTTAAAATACTTTTTGAAGCAGATATGATTTCTAGTCCATTATAATTGACATTAAACCAATTTCCTCATAATTTTAAATATTTGTTGTTAAATATTAAAACAAATTTTAAATATGGGTTTTAATAAATTTCAAAGTAATTTTATATCATCTATAATCTGTTTTACAAAATGTGTGAATTAGCTCCTTTTTAACCTCATCTCTATTAAAACGGAATCTATTTTAAATCTTAAATTTTTTGTCGACTTTTGTATTATACTTTTCAGCCACAACAGGCATTGAAAGCTAATTATTTTCTTCATTTCCTGGGATTACAATGCTGTAAATCTTAAAACGTATTTTCTTCTTTATATCATTCAACTATTGCTATTATTCTAAAAAGAGGTACGAATCGCACAGTTAAGAAACATAACATTTTGGTAAGTAATTATTAAGCATTTCAATAGACGTTTCTTAGTGATGTAGAGAGGGCTACTTTCTGCTGTGGTTATTTATTAGTTACCTGGATCTTTAAGTGGATATTTCTTATTGTTGGAATAAGCTAGGTGCCAACATCTATTTGCTACCATTTTTCATTTTTATAGATCCAAGTCCTAAAAAACCATAGACTCAGAGATAAGAAAAATTGAAATGGAGGGAGTATCATTTTAGCCATGTCATTCAACTCTTTGAACATTTTCTAAGTTATGTGCCAAAAACAATACAGAGATTTGGCATAAAAACTAATTTTGATAGTACTTGCTTTGGCAGCACAGATAATAAAATTATTTTTCATAGTTTTTAAATATATAACTAGATTATATCCTATTTTAACATTCTTGACCTCAAATAATTTAAAGACACCTAATATGCAAAAAAGTTTGTTGGCAAATAAGAGTATCATTCACATTCATTAGTGCAATGGCACCAATATTTAGAATATTTTGAACTGTCACATTTTTATAGTTCCCCCTATGAATCACGAATAAAAACAAGATTCAAATCTTCAGTTCTAAAGTGGAAAAATAAAAATGAATAAATAAATAAAACAGAAAAAGAACTATTTAATTCTTAGATTATAAGTACATTCTTATGAAGTTGATTCATAGGAAACTACATAGATGGAAGTTGAATACCTGGAAATTTTTCTTGTTTTTATTAACAATCCCTATTCCTGTATTAGTTGGAAAATATTTATGTCACCCTAGAGGGTCAGATCCCATATGGATGATATGAATTCTGTGTGCATTAACACGCATGTACATATGCATGCATGGATCTTCTATGAACAGCTCTAGACACTGTGCAATAAAAATAAAAGATGTGACTTCTCCTTACTATGAGACTAAATGTTAGAAACACAACTTCAACTGAAATATGCCCTTAAACTGTGTATAAATTTACTGCTCTATTTTTATGGATGAAGTAAATTAACCTCAGAAAGATGAGATGGTATGTCCAGTTTCATGGGTGGTAGATCTGGAGGTGAAATATTATATGAAAGCCCATGTTTATTTTCCTAACACTATCTCCCAAATTGCCAGGAAAACAGTGTACTCCCAATATGTTCATAAATTATTAGTTGAACATATATTCTCTGGTAGCTTACATAAACAGGGAAAGGAAAAAAACAACACTTGGCCTTGAAGAATGGGGAGAATTTCTGTAGGCAAATCCAAAGACCCAGATAAAACAGGTGGAAGGATAGAGGATTTGGTAATGGGAAAAGAACATTGTAGAAGAAAAGGAAAACAAAAACAGCTTGAATTTATTTGGGAAGTACAGAAAATTGGCAAGTTGCTGTGGAATTAGGCATGGAAAATCTTAAAACAATGACTCCACTTTTGAAATTAGGAGTCATTGATGGGTTTTGAACAGGGACATGGTAAAATTCATGTTTTAGGAAGAATTATCTAGTAGCATCCTGCAGTATAGTTTTAAAGTGGCTTGACAAGACTACCTAAGTAGGCTGCTGTAATAATCCAGATGTGAGGTTATAAGGAAGTAGTCTAGAATGTTAGCTGTGGGAATATAAAGGAGAAGACAAATACCAGAGACAGTACCGAAGAAAGAAATTACAGACTGGGGTAAATAATTCATGTGAAGAACAGTGAAATATTAGGCAAGAGAGATTGCCCTGAGTTGCTTTAATGTAAGCTCAGGGCTCTGGATATTACAGCAAGTGAATATCCAAAAATAAAAATTGAGCATGAGGATAAGAGTGTTTAAAGAGTAAAGTGAAATAAATATTTTTACCTTGTGCTACAGCAACACAGTTAGAATATAATCATAAAAACTTGAAAAATCTAAAGTCTTCATTCCATAAATTATGAAATCCATTCCTCAAAGAATAATGTAAAGTGGTTTATTTGTGATATGAGATCACAGCCAGACTGGCTGGTTTGAGCTGTTTTGTGTTTAAAAAGAGAGTGTAAGCTGATGTTCACTAAGGTTTTTGGATCGCTCTGGAGCTGGCTTCCACCGAGAGACAAAGAGGATATAAACAATTTGGGCTCAGACACCCTCTCCAGATAGGAAAGCTTGCTTTACAATGACTGCCGCTCCCAACTATCCCACAAAAACAGCACCCAGAGAGCTTGCCGCTGGCTCGCAGAAGCAAGAGCAGGGGCTGGGACATTAATCTCCCAGGCCAGACAAAGTGCAGGGAGACGTTCAGCAGAGTTAGTCCCATGAGAAAATCAGAGTTTGACAGAAAGGTGGTCCTGGCACTATCAAGTAGGACTGATTGTCTTCTGTAGTGTGAATTTGACTATGAAAATCATGTTAAGCATGCACATTTTGCTTGCTCTCTCTTCTCCGTGCATCCCCCCATTCCCTTTATCCTCAGCTAGAAAGGCACAATACAAGGACTGGCAATCCTACTGGGTGAGAGACCAATCTCTCCACTTTGGACCCAATCTTTCTAAATGACCCTGAAGGAAGCCCTCAGAAAGTTGGGGGTGAGGAGCATGTTACTCACCTCATACAACAGGGAAAAGAAAGAACCGTAAACATTTCCTGTGGACCCAAGGAAGCACTTTGGTCATCCCTTTTTCTGCTTTTAGAGGTTGGTGGGGGAGGCAGTAATGAAAGGATATTTGAAGAAAGTAGAACTAGTTCAATATCTTCCTGAGAAAATTGTAAAGGGATCTGACTCTTAAAGTTTTAGTTTTATATTTTTTGGTAATTGTTATACATACAAATTCTGAATTTCCAGAAGATTTTAAAGATAATTAGAAGGAAATACCTCTAGCTGGTTTTGTCAATTACTTGTATTTTACTTTATCACTTTATCCATCAGTCGGCCACCTATGCATTCATCTATCATCTGAAAGTTGAGGACAAGTCCCTTTGTCCTTAAATACTACACTGTATATTATCTGAGACATTAGATTATTTTTTTGAATGTGACAAGAACAGAATTTTGTCCTGAAATTTTCATTCTACTTGCCAAAATCTGGGTCAACTAAAAAATTCCACCCTCAGCATATTATCATACAAACATTCTGTGAAATACAATTCTCCTAGAAAAAAAATTGACAAGCAGTAATGGGACACAAATTCTTCATTATACAGCCACTACACAGCAGTATTTTAAACTATACAACACATTATATCTGTCATTGTACATAAAAGGTATGGTTCTCTCCATTGTTTTCTAATCCTGGAGTTCTTCATAATAAATTTATGATGAAGGTTTTATTTGAACAAAACAGCCACAAAATATTAGTTCACTGAATAAGAGAATGTAGGAAATATAGGTAGTTAATATTGAATTAGTAATTAATGTCCTTTTATATCACAAAGTATAATTTTTATATCCTTTAACACAAAGTATCATTAGATGGTTGTGAACATGCATAAATTCTACAAGAATGTGCCAGAAAAAAAAAAAAAAGAAACCTCCCAGCTCTTATTTGATCGTCTTCCATTTGGACAAGGAGTTGGTTGGTTTGATCTTATTTTTATAGGTCTATTACTCCGCTCTAACCTCCTTCATCAGGTAACCCTCCAGTTTTTAATCTTGAACTTGACTACTTGTCCACTTACTTCCCAATACAACATTGTTTCTTCCATTCCACTCTTGCATTATTTTTCTTTTCAGGATGATATCTATGGAGACCTTAGGATTTGCAAGTGTAGGAGAAAAACCATCAACGGAGAGTTGAAATCTACAATATGATTAGAGCTTTTAAATAAACCAGAGTAAATCATTCTTAATATAATTTCTGTGTGGAGATCTCCCAGTTATTTTCTCACATACAGTGTCAATATTAGAAACCAAAAAAGTGATGATTTACCAATTTCTGTGTGTCAGGCATTGTACTCTCATTTTATACATCAGTTAATTTTCAAAATAATCCCCTGAGGAAAGCAATGTAATAAAAACTGGGAAATATTACTATGGAAAAATTGGTGACTAAAATATAATTAATGTTTTATATTAAAATGTGAATATAATGAGAGTCTAGGATATAAATAAAATAAATAAAAATATCTCACTATTTGAATCCCATGCTTAAAATCTTCAGCTTTTCTTAATATTATGTGACAAGGTAACATTAATATTAATTAATGTTAATATTATGTGACACTTAATATTATTGACACATTAGTGTATCACTTGGAGAAAAAAGATTTCCTAGAAGCTGTTTAAAATGTTTTTCTTCCTCTATTCTCACCCAGTATCTTTTCTTCCTGCTACCTACGGCAGGTAGTATGGTTGGAGCTTTTATAACACTCTTGAACCAAAAGATTTTGAGAATGGAAATCTTCCGTTAAGTATAGCGCAGCAAGAAAAAGGGAGATGGGGTCCTTTCTTGACGACATTGTAAAACTTCTATAGCAATCTAAGACTGCCCACCTCTAGGCTTTCTATAAATAACACATAGAGATACAAGTCTCTCTTTTATAAGCTGTTGTACTATCATTTTATATTTTTTTATAAAAAGAAACAAACCCAAAGCTCTTAACTACAAATATTTTAAGATGCTTTATATTGAGATATGTGTACTTTATTTTACAATAAGCTCTACATAGACATTAAACAGCATAGAATGTGACAAATTTAAGAGATTTCTGACTATGATACAAGCGATACGTGTTTTTAAAAATGCAACTCAGAGACAGAAAAACATTAATAAAATTGTTACAGTCATGCAAAAAAAAAATGATGACAGCCCAATTTAGGAAAGTTATGTTTGGGTTGGGGAAAATAGCATGAACGATATTCAGGTCTAAACTATCAGAGTGTGAGGAGAATTGCAAGTAGATGAGACAGAGGGAACGAACAAGTTCTAGAGACTTTTGCCTCGGTCCAATACAGTTGATGGACATTAAAAGGAGAGAAGTCAGTGGAAACGTTCAACCTTGCACATGTTGAGAAGCGATTTATGGGAAAGCCAAATAGACGTATGCAGGATACAGCTGAACAAGAAGACAGCTGGTATTATTTAACAGGGGAATTCTGAATCCTGACTTGCAGGGTGTAGGTGTTTGTGTGGGGGTGTGATGGTGATGGATAAATAGGGACAACCCTTGTAAGGGGACAGATAAGAAAAAGTTAGTGAGGAACAATGTCCAACAGCCATTTCAAGAAATGCCATTTCAAAAAGGAGTCAACAATACAATGTGTTCAGTGCAGCAGACAACCACTCATTCAGACAATGAGGAAGTCATTATTGTGAGAGAAGAATTTCTGTTGAGTTGTTTGGTCAAGAAAACACTACAGTAGTTTAGAAGTTAATGATAAGTGAGAATGATTAAGAATTCTGTGTAAACACGTACATGAGAAATGAAAGAAAACATCCATCAATAGTGAGAACAAACTCTAGATTTAGAAGATGATCAAAGGACAACTTATTTAAAAACAAGAGGTTCAAAGTTGTAATTATCCTATACTATTTGACTAAAATCGTGTGAAATAATACCATAAATAAGGAATAATACCACTTGTCAAAATGATGTTCCAATTGGTAGGTCCAGAGAAATTTAGTCTCGTTATTATATATTCTACAAAGAAAGCAGCAATTCAATACAAATTTCAGATTCTGAGGAATAATAGGGTCTGGAGGTTATTCTGATAGGAAGCTTTACATGCATATGCTAACTTTGCTTGGATTTTGATAGCAATAAGGAAAAAAAATGAAATAAACCAAGACAACAGGCAAATGAAAGGGCCCTTAATACATTTTAAGGCTTCTGCTAGCCGTTAAGAATATGATAGAGCAATGACATTTGTACATTCTCAGTCAGCATACAGATCCAGAAATAGATTCTAAATTAGTTATCCGGGAGCCAGAAAGCTCATGCAAACGTCGGAACTCGAGTTTTTTAATTTCACCATTTCCCAAAGCAAGTTGACCCAATGATCTATATTTGGTGGTGATTTTTATTCCCAGATGTTGAAAGCAGCTTCCTTGCTGGCAGTTGGTCCTTGAGGATGCATTTTCCCTAAGCTTTAAATAACATGCTGTAGGGAATTGGAATTACCCCAGATATAAAAAGATTAATAAGGATATAAAATTGACTAACACCAGTAATTCCTTCAGTGGATGTGCATCCAAACCGTTTCCTTGCTTAACATCACAACTGCTTGTTTATCACGACATTCCTGAGAGAGAACACTCTCAAGCTTATGCCCGCAGAGTTTCAGACATAACACAGTGCTGAAACTGTAAGCCTTGTTTCCTGGCACTCTCTGAGCAACCTTGCCTAAGTCCATGTGTGAGACTTTAGAGGGCCCTTCCCTTTCCAACCCCCATGTAGAGTTTTCTGTACTTTTTGTTTAAAGACATCTGAATTTTATCTGCGTCTTTCTGGCTTTCATTGAAAATGTTTATTCAGTTCGATGTGAGAAAATTGAATTCTCGACAAGGAGCATGATGAATTTTCTAATTCAAACTGGGTACCAAGAGGTGGCTGTCATCATTTTCCTTTTGTTGTACTAAAAGAAAAAAGCAAAAGCCAAAGAGTGTCTCCGAAAGTAGTTCCTACTTCTGTTTCACGTTCCCCCACCAAGTCATTAAACTTTCTCTGGGTTTTGTCAACAGCCTGGTAAACATCCAGAGAAAGAATCAAAATAAGATCATTTATTTAACATTCTTCTCCTCCAACTGTTGATTAGGATAAATAGTTTGGATAAAACGCCTATCTGATCCAACAATCACAAAAAGAAAGCATTTCATTATTGGTGAAGTTTAGATTGAGTTAGAATTACTTTAAACAGCAAAGAATTTTTTGCACACTTTCATTTTTTTTTAATCTTCAAAAATAAGGCAATGTCTGAGCTAAACGTGAGTGTTGAACAATCACTAGGACAACGTCTTAGAGTATAAGTGAAAATGTAGGCAGTGTTTCCCAGAACAAGCTATAGACTGGAAAGCCTCAAACACAGCGCTCCATTTCAATTAGCTGAAAAAGTTGAGTCTAGAAAGCTGTTTCCAAGGACTGTCTTTTCAGACTTTGGATGACATTTGTACTTATGCTACTCATCTCTAGAGAATCCAATAATTTAGCCAAAAAGAGAAAACAGTATTTCTAGTCATCAAAAGACATTTCAACTTATAGCCCACCTGACTTAATATTATAATGCATCATTTTACATCTCTCTGAAAATCATTTTCAAAAATATCTATTGTAATAGATATGAAATTCATGGCTGAATATGTAAAAAATGACCTATTATCCAGATACTAATAAATTAATTGTGGGCCAATAAGTAGAAGAATTGTCACATCGAAAATTTAATGTAATTCAAAATCCTACAATAGCACCAAATTCCCCTCTAACTTCAGCTTCTAACAGTCTTGCTCTTGGCTGTCTGTTCTATGCTTCAGATGAAATAGTACAATTAGAAGGTCCACCGGATGCCACATGCTCAGTGTCTTTGTGTCTTTTCTCAGAAAATTCCCTTTTCCTTCTTCAAGACTCAACATAATCCTAGTACTTAATCTAGATTGACAACAAATGACACCATGAAACCGTATTTTACCTGAAATCATGATTGACAGACAAACTGGCATTCATCGGACTTGGATATTGGTCACTTTCCCCAAAATGAATAAAGAGCCGGGCGTGGTGCCTCATACCTAGAGCCCCAGTTATTCTCGTGGATCTCGTGGATCTCAGGGTCAGCCTGGGGAGCTTAGGGAGTGCCGGTCTCAGAATAAAACTTTGCAAAACCAGTTGGTGACATAGCTCATGGTAGACCGCTTACCAAGCATGCATGAAGCCCTGGACTTAACCCCACTAGCACAGAACAGAACACAACAGAACAGAATGAGCCTGGTACTGGAAGACACACAACTAACAAGAGTTGGGATAACATTTGAGCTGTCAGAAGAAAATGAGAATTTTGAAAAAACGTTTATCTACCAACGTGAGTTTGGTAGTTTTCTTGTAGCTAAAAAAATTCTTCTGATGAGATTTGTGATGGTATCGGTGAATATGATTTTTTGATAATGTGTGATGAAATATGTCAACCTTTAGGAGGGCTACACGAAACAGTGATCCAACCTTTGCCAAAGAGCTAGTGTGTGAAGTTACAAAATCACCTATGAATGAAAGAGCCATTTAATGTATAAAACAAATCATCAGGCTTTTTCTATAAGAGGCTAAGAAAACTTCACTGAGATAACATATTCTGTATTCCAATTATCTTGAAAGAAATTACAACCTGTCAAGTTTTGGTGCAAGATTAAAGAATGTGAGCAATTGTCGGAAAATTCTGCTTCCTTCCAATTATGCATCTGTATGAAACTAGATTTTCTTCACATACTTCAAGTAGAAAAAAATGTACTGCTACAAATTGCAGAAAAAATGCAAGGATCCAATTGTCTTTGATTAAGATATCAAAGAATTTCCAAAAATGTCAAATAACAATGCTCTTCTCATAATTTATTTATGTCTAATATTCAAAATAACTGGCATTCAGGACATTTAAATGTAGAAAGTATGTCTTACTGAAAATGTGAGTGTGTGAAAATACAACTTTATAAAGTCTAGCTCAATTTGTCTGATGAAGATATGTATACATGTATAATATATATTCTCATTAATTTCTTAAATTCAAGCATTTTCTGATAACTTTAGGCTTAATGCAAATTGTTTTAATCCCACTCTCCCATCTAAATTAAGTGAAAGAAGATGGGAATGGGTTTGTGCAAGTGATACAAATTTTAGTGGAGCAAGGGAGTGTTAACTCTGTACCTACATGGAGCTTTCTGTCAACTGGTGCTCTTTATAAGCGGTACTCAAGATGCCCTAGATGAGGTGGGGTGGGTGCTGTGGAGCAGGCTAAGCGTGGTTATGTGTGCCATAACCACATTTATATATACGTGTGTGTGTGTCTGTGTGTATTACTTTTCATCTTGTTCTTTCCCGTTGCATCTGCTTTAAAATTTAATGTATTACAAACATTTTCAAATATCACTAGTAATAATTTCTAAATATAACCTCTATAATGTTTATAATGCTTAATGGTTTAATGGTTGCATCATATTGTACTATATTTAATTCTAAGGATGTGTTATATTTAAGAAATTTCATTTAGATATTTCCAATTATCATAAACAATGAGCCTAAGTGAACATCTGTTTATCTCCTCATTCAAGTCTTTGTATTCATTCACGATTATTTCCTTTGGAAAATTCCTAGCAAAGACATTCTTGAGTCAAAGGCCATGTAGAATTATTTTTCAAGATAATTTTCTAGAAAGGTTGCACATATTTACATATTACCATCAACTGTAAAAAATGTCTGATTCATTATGAACATTACTTCAGAATTGAAATGACTATTCAGATATCTTTTATGCTCTTTTATTATTGAATTAAATATTTGTACCTTAATTCTTTGAATGATACTCATTCTTTGTTTTGGTTGTATTTTCTTGTCCATTTTTATGTTTAAACTTTATTGCCATTATTTTAATGAATATATTTTTAAAACAACAAATCCCTGAATTTTATTATTTATTTGAATACAGAAATTTAACATATTTGTATTTTTTAGCTGATCTCTAAGTTTGATCTTAATTTTGTCAACCTCTTTGTTTTCTGTCTTTTTGGATTTAAATCTTTTTGTTTGTACGTCTTTTCTTTTTATTTATTTATTTATTTTGCTTCTTAGATCATGTTTTGTTTTTTGTTTTGTTTTTACATTTTTCTTCAGTAACTAGATAATTTGCATCATTCCTCTTGTGGAAGTTATACTTACATTTTAGCTGTAAAAGTGCATTTTAATCACAGTAAAAATATTTACTAAGTTTCTTAATTAGGGCAATAACACTCAAGATTTTTCTCTGTCTCAATACTGGTCCAATTTTGCATTCCACTGGAAAAAAATCTCTTTGGGTGAGTCTTTCTGAGTATTTCCTTCTGTTATTTTAACACGACAATTTTCAAACATTGAGAAAGAGCTCAATGAAGCTTCATATGCACATCATTGAGAGTCAAATAAGGCTTTGCTACACCTGTGACATTTATCACTCTTTTACTTAATAAAAGTATAATAATGTAAGGATCTTTTGAATATATACATTATTGTGAAATCTCTGAACTCGATTCTTTAGACTTAATTCCATATCTGTTGGATTTATGGCACACAACATTTTCATGCATACCATTATTTTCCACATTGTTGAAGTTTTGTATCATTCTCCAAACTATTGTAGATGTGTTCAAATATCCTCTTCATTGTCTGGGGATTTAGCTCAAGTGGTAGAGTGATTGCCTAGCAAGTGCAAGGCCCCAAGTTCGATCCGCAGCATCCCCCCCAAAAAAAAATCAACAACCAAAAAATCCTCTTAATTAAAGTAAGGGGCAGCACCCTTCCTGTGCCACTTGCATGCTGATGTCAGTCTATTCATCTCACACATAAATGAATTTGGCTTATTACAGAAATCGGCACTAACTCAAAACATTGATTCCATTGTTTTCTCACAGTTAAAATGACTGGAAAAAAACCAAAACATTTCAGTTTATCTTCCAAGGTTGGTTATAATATGATTTTGAAATGGTGTTTCCAATTCCAACTCAGATCTCAGCACAGATTTTTGTTCAAATGAGATTGTTTTCTCATTTTTTTCCAAACAAGCCCTTGTTGATTATACCTATACACATCCCACTGACTGTACAACTGATATAGAAAACTTTGTACATTGAGTGCAATTTTCTCCATTATTTTATTCCTAGCTAAAGATTTGGTTCGTTGAGCTATTTAAAATCATTACAGTTATGTAATATTTCCCCCCTACATTACTCAAGCTAATAATTATATGATACTGAATATTTTATTACACATTTATATATTAGTATGTAGAAGATAACATTATCGGTTTTGATCTGTATTTACTTCCCAAGTTTTAGAAGCACCCCAACAAATACTCCCAAATAAATGTATGAATAAACAGAAAGAATAAAGCTAAAGGCCTAGAAATTGGTATCCATCTTGATATACTTTACACATTCTTAGAATAATATCTAAACTGTTCATTAAAAAATTAAGCAAAATTAAAGAGAGCTTAATAAATAATCTTCCATTTAAAATTTTTTTAATTTGTTAAAGAAAAGTATACCACATGGAATTTACAATTCCCTTCCATGTTTTATTTCTAGGAAGAGGGAATAACTACCTCTCTGTGGAGGCCAAATGTCACAAGGATCTTTGGAGTGAGGTAACCCTGAGTTCAAATGTACTGGCTGATGTCTGTCACTGACTCAGGGTGTCTCTTGGGAAGCTTTCTAATCACAGTTTACTCTCTATTTAAAATCTGACTGGTGAAAATAATAATGACCCATGAAGTATTTATCAGAGATTAAATATTTAAAATATCTATGCACAGTGTCTAGTAAAGAAGATAATAAGTATTCTATTTATTGAGTATTTTTCTAACCCCCGAAAATGTATTAATTCATCTATTGCAGCTTGATGAGGTGGGTAATATTATTATCTCAATTAAAGATGATGAAACAGAGATGGGTAGGCAAATTTTCAGGGTCATACAGATTTTTAAAAATGGTAGAAACAGAAAATCCACACTGTCTATGTTCAGAGGCTGGGTTCTTGACCACTAGGCTACCCAACTGCACAAGGATTCTTGGTCTCTAGCTTACTCAGGTTGGCTCACACTGGCAGTGAGATTTCATGCCAGTCGCCTTCCATCACTTATAGAGATAGCGTAAGCCTGTTGCAATGCTAATAAATGATAATCTTGTTTCCCTTGAAGTACGAACAAGAGACAGGAGAGACTTAAGAAAATAAATCACTTTACTAGAGAAAGTCATAAAATCTCTTTCTGGAGGGGTCCAAGAATATTATTTGGAATGGTTTAGATATTCCTGGATGAATTTTGTGATATTTCATGGTCCCCTTTGAGCCTCTGCTACACAATCTGATTTTGTAAATCACTCATGTGCAAGACAGAACAGTTTCCCTTCGTGTAGAAAGTGAAATGGCTGGTACCCTAAGTGGGAAATAACCCAGAATGTCTAAAGTAGGCTTCTTTTTATACAGTGGAAAAAATTACTCAAAAATTTAACAGAGGGACAAGAGAAATAAGAAATGGAAGGAAAAAATGGAAACAAACCTTTTGTAAATAGGGAGGGAGGAGGGGGGAGGGGAGGGGAATGGGAAAAAAAGAAGCAACAAGATATGTCATGTACAGGTACAAATCCCCTATGATGAATGTTATCACTATGTACATCTAAAATGTACCATTAAAATAAAATTTAAAAAAAATTTAAATCAGCTATACATTTAAATGATAATACACCTTTTATAGTGAGGGGCATATGCTGGGACAAATTCAAAATGCCTAATTTTCAAGGTCCTTGTTTTGTGGTTTCAACATGTCATGGCTCTTTTTGTTGATCAAGTAAATGGTCATTCTATACTCATAGCATCAACAAATTGAGAGATACTGAAGAAGTAGCAGGGAAGGATTGGGAAGGAATAAAGTGGCAGGTCAGCAATGGAAGAATTTACTGAACTGAGACACAGAGAAATATGTGTGCATCTTAGCTCCAGCATCTACCTCAGAGCATGATGACAGTTCTAATGGCAGCTCCCAGGACCAGACTTGGGCATGTGGGTGGTGGGAACATGAATGAGTGTGTGAGTGTTTTCTCTTGGCTGCACAGACACTATCCCTCTTTTGCCAAAGCCATGCTCTGTGTGTGTGTGTGTGTGTGTGTGTGTGTGTGTGTGTGTGTGTGTGAAAGACGAACTCCCCTTTCCCCTTGCTGCGATAGGTACTAGGAAGCAGCAGAAACATATTGAGAGCCAGCGGTTTGGGAAAACCAGACCAACTCTTGAAAAGGAACTTCAAAATACTGAGTTACTGCTGTATGTAAAATCATTCTTCTTGGTTTTGTTTTGTTTTTGGTTTTGGTGCTGGGGATTGAACTCAGGGCCTTGTGCTTGAGAGGCAAGCTCTCCAACCACTGAGCTAAATCCCAGCCCCATTCTTCTTGCTTTTATATCAAGTCAAATAAATATCTAGAAATCAAGATTGGGAGATAGAACTATAAAAAATAGAAGGGAAATGGTCTTAAATGCTTATTTGAATAAAATCTTACAACATTGTCCCAAAGCCAGTAATAAAATCACTCAAGAATATGAACAATCTAGCTTTCTTAACACAAAGGGAAATACCAGTTTTCCTTTGTGAGGTCATTCCTAAATTGTATTACTTTAGGGTAATTAAATTCGTCTTTACAAAAGGTGAACATAGATGAATTCAGGTATGGAATATGCAAGAAAAGAAGGCAGTGAAAAAGCAGTTGAAATACTACAGCATTAGGTCTGTTTAAGACCTGCAATAAGTAACAGCTCTTCTCTTTTATAAAAATCCTCTCAATCGTCCTTAAATGTTGATATTATGCCCAGTTGCCAGGAAGAAAACTGAAGACTAACAACGTATAAATGATGGAGAGGCACTGGATTTGCTTGACAGCAAACCCAAACGTGAGATCTCCACGTCAGGGTGATTCCTCCACCTGTACTGTACTGAATTTCCTAGAACTGTAGCAAACACCCCTATTTCCTATTTCAAATTGGTATAGTTTCTTATAGAGGTATCTGATTGAATGGGTATACTTCTATTTCCCTTTTGAGACATTATAAAGCACAATTTAATAGTTTGGGTGTACTTGTAGTTCTTGAAGTTATTTTGAAATTTTCACACTCGGAAGAGTGAGAGTATATTTGATAAAAACTAAGAAATAACAATACTGTAAAGCACATTTCAAAAATCTTGAAGAAGAAAGCTTGAATGTTCTCATCATGAAGAATGTTAAATATTTGAAGAAATATGTATGTTTAAACTGACTTAAACATTACACAGTGTACACATGTATCAAAAGAAAACATGGCACACATAAATATGTATGATTTTTAGGTGCTAATTTAAAAGTAAACTTAATTTTAATTTTGAAAGGAACTAAAAAAATCAAATGAAATGTAGACTTCAGTTAAGAATTGAGGCTGGGAATCTAGCTCAGTGGTTAGAGTGTTTGCCCAGCAAGCCCAAGGCCCTGAGTTCGATCCCCAGTACACACACAAAGAATAATAAGTTCATGTTGGTTCCTGAATTGGGAATATAGTAACATAAGACATTAATAATGTTATTAGTACCTGAGGTTATGGATTATCTGGATATACTCTGTATCGTGTTTGCAATTTTCTATATATTTAAAACTTCTGAAAATAGTAAATTTCCTGAAAACAAAACAAAATGTGCCCTTCAGTTTCTGCATGGTTTTCTCGTGAAAATTTACGAATTAATACCTACTCAGTACTCAGTTCCCAGTAACTGTAATTAAGCGTTAGCTATTTTTAAAGTGTGAGCAATTTGGGAGGCTGTTTGGGAAGCAAAGAAGGTTTGATGGCGAACGATGCTCAGTTATAGCGACCCTACTCAGAGCATTCAAATGACCAGCGGTCAAACAAGAGGCCCAGCCTTCCTGAGCAAAGGAAGTTTGTGCGCCAGAAGTCTTCATAGGAATGTGCTTTTTAAGATCAGTAATTACTCTATTACTAGATCTTCTAAAGAAAGTTGACTTGCCTGCTTCTCCGGCCCTGACCCAGTTATAGAGAAGGGTCAGGTGAGATTGAAGAGAGAAGCAAGGAGAGATATTAAACTCTGTCCGGAAGAGAGCCAGACTAATGATAACTGTAAGGCAAGGATATTTTCCTGAGTTTTGTTTGACCTTGACTGTCTGTACTACGAAGCGTGTTGGAAACTCAATATTCTGCCACCTAAGATTCTCAGTCAGCAGTCAGCAAGCACCAAATCCCCTCATTCCTCCCTATTTGGCTCTATTGCCTTCTGTTGCAATTTTCTTGCATAGAATGAAAAATTCAATGTAGTGTCAAGGAAAGAAAGCACATGCGAAAGGATAGCACATTCATTAGGAAATGAAACTAGGTGTCAGATGAAAAGAATTAATGACTGAAATGAAGATCTATGAATCATCTTGAGAAAGCTCCCACTCAGACGAACTCCTCCACATGGAGGGAAATATTCTCCTGCCCCTTCTTCACATAGCGCTCATTTTATTTTCTAGTGTAATACTGGGACATGAAACCATCCGCTTAGTTCAAAAGGTTTTCCTGTAGCTGAAATTATCTACCAATTCTTTCCAAACTTGACTGTGCAAATAGCCTGGCAGGGGGCTGGATCTTACTAAATGATGCATTATAAATTGAATGCTTCTGAGTGTGGCCTGAATTCCTGACCAGCTCTGAGAACTACAAACCACAGTTGTTTGAGCAGGTTATAAAGGTTAACTTGAGATGCACTGCAGTCTGTCAGGACAGGAAGACCATCATGGTCCCTTGGAACTCAATTTGGTCCAGCAGTCCTGTCGTTCAAGCAATATACTCCCATTTTTGAAATTCTAAAGACGCAATATGCCTTCGCTTTTTGAAAGCACCACTTAGCTCAATAATTCTCCACCCTGTCAGGGACAGCACCAGAGAAGTGTCTAAAGTTACTCATCCCCAGTTTACAGAGACTCTTTTTGGCATGATGTAGGCCTAGGAACCATTATGTTTTAACATATGCCATATTGTTCCATCGTGCGACCAAGATTGACAACCTCTGTAGTACTGAGATCAGATTAACTAATGCCTTCCCTTTTACACTTAGTCACTGATTAGCTTCCTCGCATCACTCTAAAGTCTGAAAGTTCTGAAGTCAAACATTAAATTAGTGACAGCTGGCTTGTAGGATTTTGACAATATATATATTTAGAAAATATTTCATATTTCTTGCAGGCTATATGTAGTATCAGAATTTCTTGTGAGCATTAGAAGAATGGACGTTAGCACTGTGGGGCTGTGTTACAGCTGATGGAAAATGGCCTTGGGGCAGAACTTTGTAAGGCATTACTCATCTATACAGTGAGTTTAAAACCAAGTCCATCGAAAGACAACTGGCCTCTAAGGACAAGTGTGGGAAGAATGTGGATGACAAAGTCTCCCTGGCCTAATTAAGGATGTGGGAATCGGGTTCGTATCTGGGAAGTGCATTCTAGTAACGCACTGCTTGTAAGGGCTTTATATACTGTTACCGCAGGCCTTGTTCATCCAACCTGCCCACCAGAAAAGAGGAGAAAAGAGGCATTTGAAACAGTAGGGAAGAGACTTTCCCTTCCCCGGGAAATCTGTGCAAGGAAGGAAGTGTGGTGTCTCTGTGCTCAGCAGAGGACGCCAGCACAATCAGGAGCAGCTGCCTGCCGAGTCTCCTTCACTCCACCCTTGGAAGCAGGCCAGAGCTGGCTTCAAAGTATATCAAAGTGAAAGTTCATTTGGGCTTTATCAACAAACATGAGTGTGGCCAAGTAACGTTGAATTACCCTTATGTAAACAATGTTTATCTGTTATTTCCTTTTGAAAATAACTATTGTGTTTTTTGAATAAGCCAATAAAACGTTGTTTCCCTTAGTGATTCCTATTTTTTTTTTCATACAACTTCCACCCTTAAAACCTACTTTTGAAGATTCTCAAGATTTGGAAAACACTTAGTGTTTTCCCCTAGGATGAAAGTAGAAACACAAAGAAGGATATTCTGAATATTCAAGACAGCTGTCATAGGGAATTTTATCACAAGCATCTTCCTCTGTTAAAACTTCAGTTTCCACATCTGAAAAGCGGAGTAAAATACACCTCTTAGACAATAGCAGAGATTAAGTGGGAAAGCGTTTACTGTGTTAATACTGCTAAAGGTTTCTCCAGAAACACTTAGCTAATGTGATATCCAACCAATTCTAATTAAGTCTACGTTGTGCTTGTGTGTGCTGGTGGACACTGCAGTGCCCTGGAAAAAGAAATGCGTTGTGCACCCAGTGAACTCAGAGAAACTCATGAGTCCATATCAAAGGTAAACCCTTTCAGGTTCTCTCAAATTCAATGAGATTCACTTTGCTTTGGATCAGCGCAAGGAGGCCCTAAGGTTACCGTTTCCATCTCCTTTTTGGTCTGCATTTTTTGCATTTGTGGTTTCCCCCTGTGTTGTTGTGGAGCTTGAATATTGCCTTGGATGTGTTGGGTTGAGTGGTACATGTTCAAACAAGTCAGGCTGGGCCTACACTTCCTGCTAGGACAGCTTTGTATTTACTGTTTTTGATGAGATTTCTAGGGAGTAAAGAGTTTTATAGTTAAACTGTGTGGTTTAACTAGTTGCTCCTGAAAGAACCATAGGAGAAGTACTCCCCAAAACTTAACATATAGCATTTCTCAAACAATAATAAATGACTGCACCTTTCCCTACTGGTTCCATTAATATTTCTTTCAACTGATATGTTAAGTGGTGAATTTTATGTTAAATTTTACTTCCACATCGACTTCCCATGGGCTTTCAGATCTTTGCTTCTATTTTAAAAAGTGTTTGCTGTTTTCTCTTGTCACATTGATATATTTAATCAATAAAAATATTTCATCAATTATCATTGATGAAATGTTTCAATGGTGAAACATTTCATCATTTCATTGAAATTGAAATGTTTCAATTGACGACACATTTCATCAATGTTTCATCAATTTAGTTAAAATATATATAATTTTACTTTATTGAAACATGCTGCTCAACCCATCATTTCTAATCATTCAACTGTTCAAAGTGCAGAAAGTAAATCAAGTACAAAAATGACTTCCTGGGGCTTTCAGGGGTTGTACAAGGATTGTTGATGTGTTCTGAAGGTGCCTTTAAATTTCTTAAGTTTTCAAAGATATTTGCTGATCTCTGCACAGCAGCTTTTGTATGTTTGCTGTCGGGTAACTTCAAACATAAAGACAGAGACACCAGATAAACAAATCAAATTACAGTAACACTTCATTAAATGCAAGGATGTGAAAGTTCATTCAATAAATAGGCATATAATGGACCGACCTAATAAACTTGTGCCTTATTACAAAGATATATGGAACCTAAATACTATTTTTAAATATAAAACTTAGAACTTGCTAATGCTTAAAGGGAATTTTAAAAAAGCACTCAATTATTCACCAAATTTGATTCAGAACATTCCCTGCCTTTGGCCCGATTTTTCCAGTGACTGGAGAAAAACATTATTTGGTCAATTTGATCTAAGTAGACTTAGGAGGCGGGAGAAAGACTTATTCCTCCTTTTTAAAAACAATGAAGAGTGAATATTTTTCTTTCTTTTTCTTTTTCTTGGTTTCCGTTCTCTTTGTTTTAAATCAGTTTATGACTGTAGAGGATACTGTAGGAGAAAATGAGTGAATTATGCTAGTTATTTCATGGAGTAAACTATGGTTCTCACAGGTTATCATAAAAAGACCCTTCTCAGTATTCCTAAAGAGGTAGCAAATTCAAAACAAGAACTGAAGGAATAATGGATTCCCGTTTGCTAAAGCTTGCTTTAAAATGTAAATTAATAAAACCTGCCTTGAAACGGATGCGTGTAGGTTCATCTGGAGATCAATAAGAGGATGTACATCTTAGCATCATTTTTTGGCAGGGAGAAATTGGAGGAAAGCTGGGATTCCATCCTTGCGGAAATAGGTCAAATGTGGTGGGTGTACTGCATGATATTGTGGATTAGATTAGGTATTACAGTGCGAGTAGACTTTAAAGATATGACACAGAAAACATAGACGAGAACATGATATATAACACACTGCTACATGTGCAAAATAAAAGGACGACACACTTTCCTGGAGTATATATAAATAAAAAATAAATATGATGAGTGAAGAGAAAGATTATTTGAACACACAACCACAGGCCCCTAAAAACAGCTGTGTGTTGTTAGTCTTTCAGCCTGTGTTTAAGAAAAACGAAGAAACAAAACAGACAAATTGATGCTTTACCACCCCTTTAAAATTTTCTTACATATACTATTTTAAAAAAGAGTTAACACCGAATAGTGATAGAACTCATAAAGGCTGGCATGACCTTGAAGTTGGTTTAATTTAGTCATCTCTCTGATATTTAAATTTGCCGTGTAGCATTTCCGGCAGGTGCCTTTTCAGTGAACACAGAAATATTTGCACTGACCAGGGTTCCGTGTCTTTGGGAGAAACCAACTTTTTATGTCTGTTTGTTTTGAGTGTACAAAAATATTCCCTTAATAGGGAAACCAGTTGGACCACGAGTAAGTGTAATATCCTTTACGCGAAATTTAATTCTTCACAGGATTTAAAGCAGTGTTCGCACAAAATTGAATAAAGTACCAATGGCATCACATTCATGGGTAGGGGCAGTAGAAAACTGTTTTAAATCCAGAACCCCACTTCATACCTGCTCACTCTAGACTCTCTGGTCCAGAAACATGGATTTTGAGTAAGTTCCTCAGCTTTATGTGATTCTGGTGCTCAAAAAAGTGGCAAAAACACTCTTCTAAAGAAGTAGCAATGCCATATAATTTGCTCTGCTCATATTTCAGGTCATCAAAAACATTGAAATTGTTCTGGTAGAAAGATTTTTTTCCTATATATGAAGTTCACACTTCATCTTTTTTCAATCATTGCTCTAAATCATTGGGTTTTTATTGAAATTTAAAATACAAGAAACAGAAATCTATTAGCAGATTTTAAGTTTGTGGGTTTTTACTCTTTTTGTTGAAGAATCAAAAAGTCATTAGGAAAAACTTAAAATGTTATGATTACTATTATAAGCTCCCATTACAGCAACAAAGAATCATTCCTTAAGTGAGTGTCCCTGTAGTTATCCAACTGAAAAAATTCTTTCTCCTTTCTCCAAATGTTGAAGAGAAAAACAGAATATTCATTCACTGACAGAGTTGAAAGAAAGCATCTGAGATAAAAAGGTAAATCTGGCATTGAAGTTATACTTGTCACACATATATGATCATCTATTTTTTTTTTACTAAGAGAAGACTCGGTGAAAATTTTGAACAAGGGTAACACTGTTTTGAAATATTTTTGAAGATCCAAACCTGAATTCATGACTCTGAGCTAATGTAATAGAAGAACCACTTTCTCCCTTGTTATTCTCTTTCGGCCTTAAAATCCAGAAATTTACAATTATGCAAAGGAAAAAAAGCACATGAAAAAATATGTTTTTAAAACAATATTCAGTTGAAATTGACAGCATGTGATACAGCATACAATGGTCAAATCATTGTGGTTTGCAAGGCTTGTAACCTTCAGATTTGTAAATACTGGAATCCTGACAAGGATGCCAAGATTTGGACTTGTACCATTTTTTCCTTATTTGCTCTCTCTAAAAGGTCAAAGAAAACCACTCACACTGTCAACACATACATTGACATAGACACATGAGTTTGTGTGCATGCACACATGTGCACACACATACACACACTGGGGCCCTCCAAGGACAGAAATTTGGCCCTTCGGTGCATTGCAAAGAATACTAAGGGCTGAAGCTTTTAGGGCTGGGAAATAGCTAATATACTTGCCAGTGAGTTAAAGCTGGAGTATTCCCTTTGTCATAGCCAAATTTATGACATGGATCAAAAACTATAAAAAGCTACGTTGCATCCTGCCATTAAGGAGAATTAATATTTTCAGTGGTATGTTAACCAACGTTTTTCCAGTGTCTCTTGTTAAAAGCAGATTGTTGGCTTTTCATCATGGTGTGCCAAACATTTTCATTGAAAGCCTAACAAGACTTTCATCTTAGAACCATTACATCTTAATGGACTTGGATAGGGGCAGCGTAAAGGACTGGCTTTGCTTTGCAGCACTGCGGCATGCAGCAACGGGCAGTCATTAGCGAGCTGGGCCTTGCTGAATCAGTACACATGTAGACATTTAGGGCATTTCCAGCGTGACTTGATTGTTGCCCCTGAAGCATACTTCGTGTTTTATCTATTATGGTTCAAGCAACGTAGGTTCTCTTTCCACTTTCATCTTTATGATGATTTCTTCTGTATAGCTGTCCAGTAAAAAGCATAATAAATGAGATCATTCACACTCAGCCACACTTACTCAGAGCTTCTTTTGCTTTTTATTTTTATTAAGGTTATCTATGGAATTTTCTTCTGTCTTTGGGAAATCGATGCATCCTTTTAAAACCCCTAAGCCCCACTCATTTAGCAATAAACTTCTTGATGTCTGTTGATCAGATTCCTCAAATACATTTCTCACATATCATTGTCTTCACGTGTACCAGAAACAATTGTATTACAGCGAAGGAAGCCAAAGGCACTACAAAACAAAATGCCTCCTTTTTCTCGTGGCTTTCATTTGAATAGTTTTGACGCATAGGATGGGAAAATGACTGTGATAGCCAGTAGGCTGATGCCGACAGGCTCTCATTTGTTCACTAGCCATTCTTTCCCTTAAATGAATATTTAGAGTCAACGACAGTTAAGTACAGAGATGGAAACTCTGGCTTTTGGCGCGGACTCTCACTTGAATGTGTTGGCCAATGTTTCTATTGAGCGTTTTGTGATGCAGTTGGTGAAATTGTGAGGTATGACCAGAGGCCCCACTAACTCTGCAAGCAGCAAGCTGAGAGGCACCTGAACGAAGCTATTGAAGTTAGATATAGTCCAAGAATGCATGAAGAAGGCTGTTTATTGAAGAAATAATAATTCTAGAATCTAGATTTTATGAAGCTTAAAATGCCTCCCAAGAAGTTTTATGATTTAGAAACCTACATGAACTAAAAACAAAATCCCTTATTTGGAATTTAAGTGACGGCATTCCACTTTTATTCTTGGGAAATAAAATTCATCCTACTTCCTCTAAATATATCTTTTCAGTTCAGTTGCTTTTGACCACAAGTAACAGATTTCCAAAGCACACGTGTATTAAACAAGGAAGCTCATCAGTGGAGCTCATGTAAGAAAATCGGAGGTCACCCAGCCAGGGTGGACTAGGTGAGCTGCTCACCATTGCAGGGCCCTGGGCCAGCTCCTCTGCCATCCTCCTTCTCTTGTAAGTGCAAGAGCGCGCATCACAGCCTTCTACCCAACACAGTCAGAGGCAAGGGCAAAGAAGACCTTCTCCTTTCTCAAAGAAAAACATTTCTCAAAACCTCCTCCCTCCAAAGATTTCACCTTTTGTTTTTACTGCTTATTGATGCTTGTTTTTCATTAGAAATGGAAAATAAAATATAAAAACATTTTGTTTGAGGGAAGACTGAATGATCAAAGTTTCCATTGTATCTAAACAGGCATGTTATTAAAAATAGTACGTAGTACAGTTTGGGGACTGACCATAGCTGCAATTGACGTATCGGCCAATCAAAACAGACGTCCTCTATAATGACCAGTGACACTATACAAGTGAGAATGGGCAGAAACGGCATGTCTTCATCTATATAGAAGAAAGAAGATGATGGAAATCCAGTCTGCTGCTTCTTCCCCCACAATGTCAGTTTCTTGTCAGCAAATAGTATGTTTTACTCAAGTTCGAATCACGAATTTTGAAACCAGGAAGGCACTCAAAATTTGTGAATTAATCAATGAAATATTTAAACACAGAATATCTGGATATAGCCTAATATGAACTAAAGAAAGTTCTTTCATAAACTTTTCCATGTTAGAGTCTTTGGTTAAATTTTAAATAGTTTCCCTTCTTTGGTTGAATCTAGCTACACAATAGTTTTTTAATATATTCTTGCTATGATGAACTTTCTATCATTTTATCTTGGCATTACAGAGTTTGCATAGTTTGTATGAATCAGATAAATAACATCAATGTTTCCAAACAAGTATATTCTTTATGTGGCATATCTTGCTTCTACTAAGATGGCAATTATGAAATCAGAAATAACACTATACTTCACATTTGAGAATAAATTATGACTTATTTCATCTTTAGCAGAGAAACATAAGCTAAATCTTCTAACTTTACGAGGTCCAAAATAAAAGTTACCTCTAAGAAACATCTTATTTTAGTATACAAATATAGTATGACAAAAATCTATAAATAAAAGACTATGGTGATATGGCTCTAAAATTATAAATGAAAGACCGTGGTTATGAAATGGTTATGAAATTAACCCCTTGTTAATAGACTCCGAAGTTCTCTTTTTAGATTTATATTTAAAAAAACAACAACACAAGTAAAAGGCAAACTATGAGAAAAACAGAACTTTAAAATGTGACTTAATAAAATAGAGAGAACACTACTAACACAGTTTTTCATGTGCTAAAATGCTTCTTAATTATTTCAGAATTCAAACCTGCTTTTGCTTACTTGAAATCGTTGCATAACTCAAAAGTGCTCTTATAATTCAACCCAAATGGTACCGTACTTCAATGGGCTGGTGAAACTGATTCAGGACATTGAAGTAAGGCTGGCAAAGTTATAAATCGCTCTTCTAATCGGGAGTGAAGAGGTTAATTCAAGATTCCACCAAAAAACAGACTGGCAGAAATGTTTCCAAGGATGTGCTTGCTTTTTTTTTTAACCCCACCCCCACCCCCGCCCTTTTTCTCTTTCTCAGTAGGGGTTTGGAGAAGAGGTTTGGAAGGGAAGGAGAGGGCTGGTTCCAGGCCCCCTGCGCTCCCCAGAGCACCGTCAGGAAGGGAGGGCTTCCTGCCCACGCGGCCATCTGCAGCATTCTGCGAACAGCAGGAACCGGGCTGCTGCACGCCTCAGCCAGCCTCAGGATTCCGTCTGCATTCAGGGGAAAAAAACCCAGGAGTTCCTCCTCTTGCTCCTCCCGCTCTATCTTTTTGTGTTTTATCTGTTTGCGGTGAGCAGTGGGACTGAAGTTCTCAGGAGTGGTTTCTACAAATAAACACTCATCTCCCTAAGTCAGACCAATACTCCTGAGGAAAACGGGCCGAGCAGCACCGAACACCCGGCCGCCTCCTGGAATGTGCTGGCAGCAAGCTGGGAATGTCATCATTCCTGCTAATGTCACACCGTGGTCCTGGGATCAGTGGACGTGTGTCTGATGTTCCCTTAAGTGACTGCTTTCTAGGCTTGAAAGTGGTGTCACTTAAAACTCATTTAACAAAAGTTATTTTTGTGCCTCTAAGTTGGGGCTCACACTTCTGTTATTTCCTCTAGTCCTTGGTTGGCACAACATGCTGCCCATGGAAAGTAGTAAAGTAACAAAGGGAAAAATAACAAGGGCTTTTCCACTTCCTACATCTGGGGAACACGCATTTAAGGAAATGTTAACAGGTACAGGGATTGATAACATTAAAAATTATATATGCTTCCTTGCAGAAGGAAAACAAGGAGGACGGAAAGAATTGTTTAAATCAGGTTTACACAAAGATCACAATAACGTTTAACAAAGAAAATGATCTTATTTAGGATTCAGGTCACATCCTTTCCTAGGGTCAACCAAATGACTAATATCAAATCCCTAAAGCACACAGGTATAAAAACATTTTCTCAGAAAAGAAAAAGAAAAAAAAAACATAGGATTCCAATTTTCAAAGTTTTGTTGTTTCTACTTTTCAATAAGCTTTATTATTGCATTGAAATTACTGGCAGCACACTGCAGAAGCCAACGAATTCTAAACTAGAATATAAACTTAAAAATAAGAAGGATTCAAGGAACATTCCAGGGCAGAGATAAATATTAGACTAAACAATGCAGCAGAAGTTTTAGTGAGTGAGGGGAAAAAAAAAAAACAAAAAAAAAACAAGGACAAATGTAATTGTACTCTGGTCATTTGCACCAAAATAACTTAGAAGTGTAATATGGGTCAAGGGAAAATAAATCATAATGAATTTTGACTACTGTCTTATCAGAATAGTATACATTTGAGCACAGTTTTTCTACTTCATATTATTCACATTTTTATATCTTAAAATAAGCTTTAATAATATTCTCATCAGCTCTAAATTTCTGGGTTTTTCTGATTCTGTTTTATCATATAATTATATGCTAATTTGTAAAGCCATTAAACAAAAATTTGAAAACTCAAAGAACTGAACATAATACTTGCTTTTCCCCTAGAATGATTCTGAGTTCAGATGAGAAAAGTGCCAAATTAATACTTGGAAATAACTTTAAAACTTTAATAAAATACTTTAATAAACACTTTGAAAACTACAAAATCAGGTTTGTAGAAAGTGTTTAAGCTTTAGAAAGCAAGTGGATTTCTTCCAGGAATATGAGGCTAGAAATTATGGGGTTCAAAGTACTCTCGCTAGAGAATGGGGAGGGGAACACTTCTGACAAGGCTTTAATTCATTTCTTGCACCCATCATCCAAACATCACATCCAGGGTCAGGCTTTGAGTTTTTCTATCTAGAAATTTGGGATTTTTGTTTGTTTGTTTGTTTTAATATTGCAGAAGCAAAAGCAATACTATAACCAAGATCACAGACTATCATATAATACCAGGAAAACAATTCATTAAATTACAATGATAATATTTTAAAAAGCAAGCTACCCTGACCCACGCCATCTGCATGTAACTTAACTGTAGTCAGGAAACACAACCACACTCAAATCAGTCCACCAATTTGCCGTAAGAACTTGCTATCCAGGATAAAAATGGCCCAACTCCTTAAGAACTTGCTATCCAGGATAAGAATGGCCCAACTCCTTATGAACAGCACACTTTCCTATGACGGTAGATAGTCCTTCTTTAAACAATCACTATATAAATAATGACACCTTCTAGATAGGACAGCCTGAGACCCATTTTGTCTTCTTAAGGAAAGCACAATTATGTTGGATGCTGTACCATCCCAAAGTGTAGGTCTCAGCAAACAATTTTATCACTCTTTTCTAAATGTTTATGAGTAATTTTAAAGAATATGTAACTTGCAAGATGTGACAAGAGATTAATTTGATTTTACTGATTTTTCAATGACTAATAGGAATAATTACGTGACTATCTTTAAATTAATAGATGCCTCCATTTTTCTGGGCTATTCAAGGTAACATGAACTCTTAATGATATATGTGGTAAGAAAAAGACCTGGAAAGTCAGGAATGGTGATGCCTCCATCCAGTTAACCACTCTGGGTAGCATGGTCTGAGTGGTTGACCTACAACACATTGTCTTAGAAAGATAACTGCTACCTTTTTTTCTTTTTCTGATGAAGAAACTCAACTGATACATTTGAGGGTGGCAACTGTACGGTTTGATTTATACAGTCCCAGAAACTAGCTCAGCGAAGCACATATGAGACACTCAGTATTTGCTGAACGAAAGAATGAACAAGTGAATACATGGTAGAAACTCAAAGTATTCAACTGCTAATTTGGAAAGCTGTGAACTGAATATCAAGCAAACTGACTAGTATTTCATTAAGTGGTTTTTTTCAAATTTATATGAATCATTATACATGTTTCAATTTATATTCATAGCTTTGCATTTTCCTTTTTATTTACTTTTGTTCTCAGAATTATGTAATGGAAGGAGAATACACTTCACAGTCACACAATTTAGAAATATAATCATCAGAGAAAAATACATTTGTCTACACATAAATCCCAGTTTGGACCCTACTGCTCATTGCCTTACGCTTCATTATTAACCAAATAATGAGTAATAAACCTTATTACTTTAATAAAACTAAGTTGTAATTATCTAATTTTATTTTTTATTATGAGAGAGTAGGTAAAGATCTGTGACCTGGTTAATTATTTGAGTGACTCTAACATCTTTCAAGTTAAAATAACCTCATTGTTTCCAGAAATCCCCGAAGGACAAATTCTTAGATGTTACAGGAAAATATTGCAGGAAAAGCTTAAGAAAACCAAAAGCTATAAAAAACACAGCTTAAAAAATGCCATCATAGTATGAATTATGTATTCACAATAATATTTAAATCATTAATCAAGACATAGGCCTACACACCTACAATAGTCAATTAGCTAGATTTCTTACCTGATTCCATACAGAGTCTATGAATTGATTTCTTAATTGTAAGCTTGAAGCAAAGACATATCTCTGGACTATATGCCAGTTTAAATTTAGTCAATAACCAATTCACATATGTATTTTTAAAAATTAATTTGTCAACCCAGGCACAGTTCTGTAATCCTAGAATTAGGAACGCTGAGACTGGAGGATTATAAATTCAAGGCCAGCCTGGATTACATAGTAAGACTATGTCTCCCCCCAAAAAATTCATTCAGCAAATATTATTGATCCTATTTTTCAGTATTGCCCTGAATTAAAACAATAAATATGAGATACATGGATGTATTGATTTTAATATTTTATAAAGTAACAGCTAAACCTGTTACTAAACCTAAATAATTATAACCTAAATAATAATTGTACATAAAATTTATTTTCAATTATATATTTTCCACATTTCTAGCATTAATTTAGAATGACTAATGAAGAGCATGATCACCGACTGGCAAAAGTTTCTATCTCTATTACAATATATAAATCTTACCAGTTAAAGTTACATATTTATAGAATAAACCATCTTTGGTGATTTTTGTCTTTAACTTGCTTAATGAAGTCAAGGATGCTGTACCTGACACTGCTGTTTCCCATACTCTTTAATTTTATCTTTTCTGGTTAATTATAAACACTCAAATATTTGCATACCCAATTCAAATGCCCATTAAGGAGCTACAGATATGTAGAAAAAGACTCTGAGTATTAATTCAACTTAACAAATCTGCTTTTAGCCAGGGAACACATTGTTACATCCTATTACTGAGTTACTCAAAAGAAGGGCATGTGGTATACTGCCTTGTTTTTTTCCGGAGGGCCCTGGTATCCATGCCAGCAGCCTTCTGCAGGAAGCTTAAAGACACTTGACTTTCCAAGGAATAATTGCAGAGAAAAAGCCAGTAAAAGTGATATTTCTGCACACAAATCCAACACTCCAAAACTCTGAGACATAACCAGGTAATCATCATGATATCTAGGAGAACTATTTTCTTCATAGATGTTCAATGGCTAACTCAGAAGATGATACTTTTTATACGAAGGAAGCATAAAACAGGGCAAGCTGGGAACCTAAGCAGCAAAGCTCACAGAATACAAAATCCACAGCACGGGCTCCTGGACTCATGCTTATGTAGTAAAGAGTAGCAGCAAGTAACTTAAGGAGAAAAGAGATGAATCTGCTTTGGGAGGCGTGGCTAGTGCTTCTCAGCTGCGATCGGTTATTCACGAACTCAGTCATTCACGGCTTTCAAAACGTAGAGATCCTCAGTTTTAATCTTGTAATTCTTAGATAAAGATCTTTGCAGAAAAATAAATGACACACTGGTGAAGAATGTATAGATGGAAAGGAGATTTCTGGCAATACGGAAATGTCTCTCTTGCCAGCCCAGATCAATTTTATCAACCAGAAGCCGTTTCTGCCTGGTGAGATAGGGCGTCAGGAAGGAGGATAGAGGTGGGTGTGGCACAAACAACAGTATGCTCCCATAGAGCACATGTTAAAGAACTTTTCTTAAATCAGAAGTAAAGGAGTCAAAACTATAAAATTGTAGTCTGCTGTGGTTGTTGTCGGTTTCCCCTAAATATGCCACTCATTGCTTTGACTTAAGCTTGAGTCAAAATTTCCAGTGTTTCCACAACTGCAAAAGAAGTTCGGCTATACACAATAAGTCACACCTTACACAGCTGACTGCGTGCACAGTTTGCATCTCATGTGCTGGAGTACTAGAACACGGTTTCTTGCCCTACATAGGAGGTGACGGTGGTGGCAGAAGCTCTGGTTGGTTTTGGTTATAATTACTAAAACTGTAATTATAGGTGAGCCTATAATTACAGTTTTAGTGTGACATGGGTGGGAACATTGTGATGGACCAAGAGAAAGTAATTTTCATATTTGCTTAGTGAAAGCTAAATGGACTATTCAAATTGCAGAAGTGAAAGAGAGTAGAACAACTTTCGTCATCATGGATTTAAGAGTGACCTCTCTACGCCCTTTCTCGTTGTTTTTTATATGCTCATACGGGAATCTCAGTCCATCCTCTCCGCCATTCTGTATTAACCTCAGTTTTCAGACGAGGAGGTTGGACCCAGTAGTTCCGGAGGGAAATAAAACCAGGAGTGGGGAGGCTGTAAATCTAAAAGCCTGTACATGGCTCTCCGACAAACATGTTCATCCGTAGAGTCTGAGGCTTGCTTCCCTGAATGTCCTTGTTTTCCTCAAAGACCTTTCAGCGAGAGTTCTGCTAAAAAGTAAATCGGGCCACAGCAATTTAATGCTCCTGTGTTACTGTCTACTCATTGTCTCTCTTTTAAATGAGAACACATTGCACATCCTCTTCTCAGCAGCATCAGTGAATATCACTATCTAAATTAGGCTTCATTCAGGAAATAAATAGCAGGCTGTAATATGGGCTGGGAGGCACAAATACATGTGTATACATAATAGCATGAATGTACATAAGGCCCTGGGCTCTGCCCAGTCACAGCAATTACTACAAAAGTTTCAGTAACTTCATTTTGGCAACAGAATGGTAGATCTGCAAACCAAATGTTATCCTTAAGTGTGTTTTTCTGTTAGATCATTAAGTTTCTTTTTTCTGTGCCTAGCAGATGTGTGGAAATTAAATAGGCCTGGAGTCACTAATATTTTATGAATATAAAAAGCATTGTCGTTCCTTTGAATAAAGCTAACCATTATCTAGTTAATTGATCTAAATAAAATATTTTCCTGGCTTAAATTTTTTTTCTGCTGCTTGAATTCCATTTTTTACCCTCTTAGCTTCTGAAAACCTAAACAAAGGAGGATACCAGGCAGTGAAAGGGAGAAAAACCTTTATTTTTGCTTCCCTCTCCACTTGCCTATTAAAATCAACTCATTTCCTTTCCGAAGAGGAGTGAGTGGCATTCAAGGCCACTGCCCCCGACACTGTAAATAATACCAGAGCACGTCCTATGTCATCACACAAGAATCACTGTGTGGAATAACAGGAAGTGACTTTGGAGATTATCTGGTTTAATTCCTTCTCTTTATAGACAAGGAAACCAGGGCCTAGAGAGGGAAGTCCCCTGCATGAGGTCATGTGTATAATTAGCGGGAGACTACGTTTGTTTATATTAATAAGATTCTACCTCCACTGTTCTTCTGGACGTTGAAAGAAAAACTAGAATACTGTTTCCGTGTGCACAATGAGTGAGTAAACATTGGTTTACTCAATGTATTCAGTTGACATTTAACAGTTACTGAACCTTCCTATGTGCAGAAAGGCAGGAAGCTGGGGATCCAGTTGAACACAGCTCTACCTTCAGCTGGGAGGAGCTGGGACGGCTTGGCAGTGCGAAGGAGCTGCGCTCTGTTCCCAGGCAACAGTCGGAACCAGGCCGCCCTCGACCAGGTGAGGTCAGTGAGGCCTCCTGGGAACACACGTGCGGCGCCATGATATTAAGTCTCTTGTTATGGAGTGAGGAAAATCAAAGGGTCTGAAATTAGTATTTTCAAAATCAGTCACAGCTGCCCCTTTCTGTTAGTAATACAATCATGAAAGACAGCACGTAGGTAGCAAGAATGGAGCCTTGCTAGGATGTTGGTTCACATAATTCATGAAATCTTGTAGAGTTCTTCAGAATCCATACTCTAAAAATAGTACTTTGGAAAAATACTCTTTTAAATTTAGGAATTGAGACCAAAACGTTGAGAGCTTTTCCCTCAGGTAGATAGTCTCAAGGAGTAAAAACAAACAAGCAACAAAAACCAAAACTAAAACAACACATGCATGTACACACCACCAAAAACAACGATAACTACTTTCATTCCATTGAGAATATCAGGCCACATAAAATGCCAATTTCCCTTTCAGCTGTAAATTCTATTTTGGTGAGGACTTCTCGTCGCTTCCTATTTTTGTAGGAAATGTATTTTAACATTACAACATTTTTGGAGAAATAGAATCATGTGTGATGTGAGTAGATACTGAGAATCAGACATAAATTCCCAGAAGGCTGAGAGAGGCTGTCTGTGTAGGTACAGGTCAGAAAAGGGCACCAAAATACCTATCACTCAGAGTCTTGAAAAATCTCAAATAGGGAAAATTCCAAAGTCAATTATAGAATGAAATATTAGTGAAATCTGGGCACAGTGACATGCACCTGTATCCTCAGCACTCAGGAGGCTGAGGCAGGAGACTTGTTTGAGTCCAGGAGTTTGAAGCCAGCCTGGGTAACATAACGAGACTTCATCTCTTGAGAGAAATTAAAAAATGTAGAAACTAAATAGCGCTGGGATTTAGCGCAGTGGTTAGAGTATTTGCCTAGCAAGTGCAAGGCCCTGAGTTCGATCCCCAAAACCAAAATAAAAAAAAACAAAATCTATATAGTTGATTTCAAATAGAAAAGTGTATCACTTATGATAAAATTGAATCACTGGCAAAGAAGTAAAGGTTCTAAATAGTACACTGTGTTGGTTTAAGAGCCTTCACCTTGAGGGGAAGACAGATCTGGTTTGAGACACTGGCTCTGTCATAATAGTTTCATTAAGATTCATTGGCAGCTGTGGGGATGAAGTAGCAAGGGCTGACGTTTATTTTTCAATGCAAATATATTTGGAAATGAAACATTTTCCTTCCCTGTTCTGAGCAACACTGCAGAAGTGGCATAGATCCCACTTGCATCTGAGTCTAGTAAGATGCACCGTTCACCAAATACTGCAAGGGGCTGGGGATTTAGCTCAGTGGTTACAGTGCTTGCCTGGCAAGCACAAGGTCCCGAGTTCGATCCCCAGCACCAAAAAAAACAAACAAACAAAAAAAAAAAAACCACCAAATACTGCAAATCCTTTTCTGGTTTCCTCTCCCTGAGACCTTCTGTAGCCTGTTGTTACCTCTTGTGGACGTCTAACAACAAACAGATTAGAAAGTGAAGTTAGAGAAGTGACCAGGAACTCAAAGGATTTACTTAATTACTTATTTTATGTAAAAATAGGCTTTAAGCCCTAATGGGGAGACTGAGTCTGTGAGTCTGTTTCTCAGCAGATAATTACCTAGAGGAGTGTTGCGGGCACCCACCCATCACCCAAAGCCAGCAGCTTGGCAGCACAGGGCCCTCCTTCCTCTCTCCCGGGACCTCACCAAGATAAGGTGGTGCGAGCTCAGTTACCAACTACATCCTTCTCCCTCCCTGGCCTTCCAAATTTCTCTAAAAATCAAGGACAACCCCTTTCCTTCTTTGAATGCCAGCCCCTCCACCCGCCTTGAATGATCAATGGAATCTGCCTTGGGTTAGGAAAGTTCCAACATACTTCCTAGGCAGAATCATGGAAATTAAAGATGCGGAGGACCTCATTGGATTATCTAGTTCATCTATTTCCCATTAAATAGTTTACCAGATGGAAGATTTTTATATGTTGGATGCCTCCTCTCATTTCTGCAGGGCCTGAAGTCAGATTCTTAGCATCCATGCCTAATGTAGAGAGGTGAATAAGGCCTGTATTCAGTAATTTCATAGACAGAAAAGTGCCTTATCCCAAAGGTGTTATCATATTACAACAGCTTTTGGATGGAAATAGGTGACACCTCATCAGTACAGTTATGTGAGAGTGCTACCCCGTTCTCCAAGCACTGTGGGCTGGACATTTCTTCTGCAGAGAGTAGTGTTGGGTTGCTGTGTCCTGCATGCAAGGAGCCCACTGGGAAGTCAGTCTCCCTCTCTTCTCTCTCTCTCTCCCTCCCCCTCTCCTCTCCTTTCTCATCATCTTTCTTTTCTTTTTTTTACTGCCCTAGAGTTCCACATATCAAAACTACTGATTTGGGGATTTTTTTTCCTCCCAGAGAAGGAGAGTATTGCCTAATGGTGCATAGATACACCCACAGGCGATCATCAGCCAGAAAGGGACACCTTTTCCACTAGCAATTTTTTATGACTCTCTCCTTCATATATTTCCATCAGCCTTACATGATGCTGCCAAAAACTGGCATTTCTTTCTTAGTGTCACATTAAGGAGCCACTTGAAGTAAGTACCATTGTGGTTACACGGTTGTGGCCATATTATGGTCTATAACAACTTTCTGATTTTGTCAGAATACCGAAACCTAACTTTAAAATGAGACAAGGTAGAATCCTGGTTTGCTTGCTTGCTTAGCTATACGAATTTGTATAAGTTAGTTGGCCCACGTCTCAATTTATTCATTTGTGCAATGAATTTTTATAAGGAAAAAAAATGTTAAAGTTACTGGCCCGTGCTCAATGCAAAATAAATAAATTTCTTTACCTCCCCTTTTTAAAAAATGGTAATTACTCTAGGCACCTTGGAAGAATCCCAAAATTGGGGAATAAATGTTAAATTGTTTTTTGTACTCATGTCTTAGAGAAAAAGTCTAAATAAATTCTATAGATTTCTGGTAATAATAGTTTGTTTTGATTATTTAGGTCCTTGATATTTTTTAAAAGAGAAACAAAAATTTAAAACTATTACATCCGCTATAGAGTTAACAAAAACAAAATAACTTCAGATGCTGAACTTGGTCAATCTTGTAGTCCTGTAGTGTGTTCCTTTCCATGACCAATTAAAATAACAGCTTTTAAAAATCCTTACGAACACAGGTACCATCAGATATGCAGTTCTCTTGGGTCAAAATGGTTAAATATTTTATTTGTAGGTAGCAGGAAACTGCTTGAATACAATGGGAAATTTATAGCAATAACTTCAGAATCATCTTGGCTTGGAATCCCCTTGCTTCAGAAAATTTGCTATTTTCTTGTTCTTTTTGTCAAATTGTTATTAAAATTTCACTTTCTCATGAAGCCTCCCCCAATGTCTCTTAATAAATTGCCAACCGCTCATAGATTTTCAAGTCCTCTTCCCCAATATACTATAATTTTTTAAAAATGTTTTAATCAAGGATTTTTTTTTAATTTTTAAATATAATTTGTACGTGTTTGCCATTCATGTAGTTTACAGTCATCTTGGGAAGTTATGTACATATTACAGCATGTTTCTTTCTTTTTTTTTTTTTTGGTGCTGGGGATCGAACTCGGGTCCTTGTGCTTGCAAAGCAAGCACTCTAACCACTGAGCTAAACCCCCAACCCTCTTTCTTTCTTTTAAATCCCCTTCCCCTTCTCTCCCACTCCCTCCCTCCTTGTCCAATTCTCCTATCCCATTTTTCTTTCTTGTTGATACAGTATTATTAAGCTTAGCTCATGTTTTGGCATATACTCTTTATATTAATTGGGGTTATTACATGCTTGAGCATGGCAAATCTTTACTGTACTTCTTACCCCTTTCCCTCTTACTCACCCCTTGCCCTTGTTCCCTTGGACCACTCCCCTATTGCAAAAGATCCATTTCCTTGTGCCTTTCTCTCCATACTTTATCATTCTCTTTTAAAATTTTTCTACTTTATTAGTACATGTTTGAAGTACATGCATTTTACAATACTTTGGGGAGTGGGTATGTATACATAATACAACTTGCTTCCTTTCCTTTTCAATCACCCCCTCAAAGTTAGATTCATTCATTTATTCAAATTTTTGAAAGCTGTTGGCCCCTTTGTCAATGATCAAATAGTCAGATGTGTCTGGGGATGTTTCTGTATTCTTTTCTATTGATCTACAAGTCCATTTTGGTTCTAGTACCGTGCCATTTTTTGTCAGTGTTGCTTTGTAGTACAGCTTGAAGTCAGGTATTGCTACACCTCCTGTTTTGCTGTCGTTGCCCAAAATTGCTTTTGCTATTCTAGGTCTCTTGTCTTTCCATATAAATTTTAGGATTGTTTTCTCTAGCTCTGTAAAGTATGCTGTTGGTATCTTGACTGGGACTGTATTAAATCTGTATAACAATTTTGAGAGTATAGCCACTTTGACGATATTGGTTCTGCCTATCCAGGATCAAGGGACATCTTTCCGTTTTCTGATGTCCTCTTCAATCTCCTTCAGAGTACTGTAGTTTTCTTTGTAGAGGTCTCTTACTTTTTTGGTTAGGTAAATTCCTGAATATTTAAATTTTCTTGAAGCTACTGTGAATAGTGTTGTTCTCATAATAGCCTTCCTATTAAGTTCATTATTGGCATACACAAATGCTAATGATTTTTGCCTGTTGATCTTGTATCTGCCAAATTGCCGAAGTTGGTTATTATTCTAAGAATTTTGGTGGAGTTCTTTGGGTCTTCTGCATAGAGTATCATGTCATCTGCAAAGAACGATAATTTGAGTTCTTCCTTTCCTGTATGTATCCATTTTATTTCTTTCTTTTGCCTAATTGCTCTGGCTAATGTTTCAAGTACTATGTTGAGTAGAAGAGATAATAGTGGATATCCTTGTCTTGTTTTCAATTTTAGGGAGAATGATTTAATTTTTCCCCATTTAGTATGGTGCTGGCTATTGGTTTGTCACAAGTAGCCTTTATCATATTCAGGTATCGTCCTTCTATACCTGTTTTCTTCAGGGTTTTTGTCATGATGGAGTGTCAGATTTTTGTCGAAAGTCTTTTCTGCATCTCTTGATATGATCACGTGGTTTTTTACTTTGCCCCGTTTATGTGATGTATTATATTTATTGACTTATGTGTGTTGAACCATACTTTCATCTTTGCGATGAAACCTCCTTGATTATGATGTTTCTGATGACGTATTGCATTCTATTTGCTAATATCTTGTTGAAGATTTTTTTATTTTAATGGTACATTTTAGATGTACATAGTGATAACATTCATCATAGGGGATTTGTACCTGTACATGATATATCTGGTTGCTTTTTTTCCCGTTCCCCTCCCCTCCCCTCACCCCTCCTCCCTCCTTATTTACAAAAGCTTTTGTTGAAGATTTTTGCCTCTATGTTCATTAAAGAAGTCAGGCTATAGTCTCCTTGGGATCAGGGTGACACTGGCTTCCATCAGTGAATTCGGGAGCACCACCCCCTTCCATTCCTTTGAAGAGCTTGAGGAGTATTGGTGATATAACAAACTTAAAGGTTTCATAGACTTCACCAATCAATCCCTCAGGTCCTGGGCTTTTTTTCATTGGAAGATTCATTATTACTGTGTCAATTTCATTGCTCATTATTGGGTTGTTAAGCATATTTATGTCTTCTTGGGTTAACTTTGGTAGTTTGTATGTGTCTAAGAATCTGTCTGTTTCTTCAAAATTTGCTAATATGTTGGAATATAATTTTTTGAAGTAGTTACTATCTTCCGGATTTAGAGAGTGTCTATTGTGATTTGACCATTTTCATTTCTAATTGCATTGATGGGAGTCTTTTCTCTCTCTTGAGGAGTCTGGGTAAGGGCTTATCTATTTTATTTATTCTTTTGAAGAACCAGCTCTTCAATTCATTGATTTTTTTTTATCTTTTTAAAGTCTCAATTTCATTAATTATTAATATTGTTTATTTTCCCTCTACTCTCTCTAAATGTAAGGTCCCAGGTCCATGAGGGTCAGGATTGTAGACAAATTTAGATTTAGACCACCTGCTCTGAACTTACACACTAAAACTACGTGGCACACAATAAGCATTCAAGTATTTGAATAAATGAATGAATTTGACTTTGGAGAAGGTGGGATGAAGAAGAGGGAAGGGGACTGAAAAATAAGGGAAGCAAGTTGTATTATGTACATGTACCCCTCCCCAAGATGACTGTAAAATGCATGTACTGCAAACATGTACTAATAAAAAGTAGTAAAAAAATTTTTTTTTTTAAAAATGAGTTTGGCTTCTGAAAGAGCAGGAGTTGTATCCTTTCTAAGCAGGAATGTTTAGATTTTCTCCCTGGATATTCACCAACAACATGAAAGCCCACTTTTATGAGTAGAATGTGTCTTCTAAAGTCTCATTCTGTGCTCATTCTTGGTTAGCATACCCAGAGAATTTGTTTGGAGTAGGATAAAACTGACTTGCCAGCCATCAGTATCAAATGCCTCTTCCAAACATTTCTGCTTAGATTCTGCAGTAGTGACCAACCCTCAGATGCTTACGTGCTGTGTAAATGAAGGTGTGAAGCAGTCTAGATGTAATCCTCTCTCGTCTAGTGTACTCCTGTTGTCTGCATTAGGGACAGTGTGTTGAAGCAGAGAACAAATTCTCCTTTTAGAATATAGTGCAAATTCAGTTCTTGCCGAGTGTTCTATTGGACAAACCCCACTTTTTTGCAGAACTTCTGTAGCTTCCAATCATGGTCATAGAAATTGTGTAATCTAAACCACCTTCATTTTATTTGTAACACTTAAAAAATGATTACCAAAAATCTGCTGCTTTCCAAATTAGATTTTAGTATATGTATTTTTAATTTTTTTCTTTCCTAAGAATCCCCTTTATTCTCTTGAATATTTTAGCGGTGCTATTTGTACCTCTTCCAGTACTTTATGTCTTTGTCTTCTTCGAGTGCTAAGTGGCATTGGGAAATGAATACTGACATTGTATGTAGAAAACCTAGGTTCAATCCCTGGCCATCCTTTCCTACCTCTTACTAGCTATACAAACTTGGTATAAATTATATAAACCACTATATCTGTACTTTTTACTCTTAAAGTGAACATGATACCATATGTTTTTATAATCTGATGTGAGATCAAATAAAAGAATTTTCAAATAATACAGTGTTAGAAAGAAAGGCTTATTGAGGCATAGGAGCATCAAGATTTATGCAACAAATGGGTTCTGTGGAATGCTTTTTTTCTTATAAAATGATTTATTTTATTCTGAAGTTATTTATTTCCAATGCTATTTAGAATGTATCATTGTGTGGTTTGCTCATCTACCTCTGCAGCAACAAGCTGAGGTGTCCACCACGCTCCATAAACTTTTCCCCAGTTCACGATGTGTCACTTTGAGGGCACATTCACTTGCGCATTCACTGCCCTCAACCTAATTCATTGGACCCTCTTTTCTCCCTTCAACTTAATTTTCTATATTGCTGTGAATTATCTCCTTTCAATCACCTCAAATTTTACTTAAGAAATATTTGTTGCCTTTTTTGGTTTATTCACCAGTTTAAATCAACATCATTAGCTTCACTTTAAAATTAGTGATATCCAGGGGTTGGGGATTTAGCTCAGTGGTTAGAGTGTTTGCCTTGCAAGGACAAGGCCCCGAGTTTGATCCCCAGCACCAAAAAAAAAAAAAAAAAAATAGTGATATCCAGGGCCAGGCATGGTGGTACATGCAGGAAGTTTGCCCTAAATTTGAGCCTGGACTACATAGTGAGTTCAAAGCCAATCTGAACTACATAGTGAGACTCTGTCTCAAGAGAAATGTTTAACAATGATAATGATAATAATAATAATAATAATAACCAGACATCAATAGCTGCTCAAATAACATGGGTTTCCTGAAACTTCTGATTCTTCCAATTGAAAATTAGACATATTTCTTTGAAATAGTTATATGACTTTGTCATTGTAAGGTTTAATGCATTTCACTTTGATTAAAATTTTCATTTATATCTCAAGATACAATGGCTCAATTTTGTACAGCTCTACAACTTTTAAAGTATGACTTTGTATTTAATAAGTACCTGAAATAAATCAGATGAGTGGATTTTTCTTTAACCCTATTACCTTTACTTTCTCACATTAAAGTCGATTGCCATTATTCTTTATTTCACTGCTTTTATTACATTCTGGTATGCTCTGTCTACCTATTTCTTATTTCACTACACTGAAGACCTTGGTAATAAAAAAAAAAAAAAAACCTTAAAGGATTCTTTGTGCCTTTTATTCCAAGCGATACATTTAATGTATCGGTTGAGATTATGTTCAAGCATCAGTCCCCGGGGAATCTTGGCACTAGCACTTTTCTAAGTAGAGAAATCATCATTTATTCCTACACACTGTTGCCTGTCGTTAAAGTATTTCCGTACTTAAGACAAAACATTTTCCATAATGACGAGGAAGCCAAATTGTTGTTGCTTTTTTTTTTTTTTTGTAAGAATTGTTGTTCAGCCACATATGGCATACACTTTCATAGTCTTTTCGAAAGTGGAAATAAATTACCTTCTCTTTTGTCCATATCACCTGAGAAATACAAGACCTTTGCATAATGCAAACAATCTTTTTTGAGAAGTTGCTATGTGCCAAGTGCTGTAAGAGACTATAAGGATACATAGAAGAAAAACTCATGTGCCTTTGAAAGACCTCACTCTACTAAGAGAAGACAATACAAGGGCATAAAATGCTAACTCTATTTATAGCATCCCAGGAAGGTTTACCTGAGATGGACACTCAAGCAGTCCTCAGGAAGTTCACTCTGACAAAAAGGAATAGCACAGCCTAGAGGCGAGCATCACATCAACTCAGGCGGCGAGGGCTGTGAGCTGCCCAGAACTTCAGAGGTGGCGCCCCAGAGGAAGAGATCAGAAGAGACCCTACTGTGCAGACCCTTTCAGGTATTGTGGAGAGTTCATATTGCTCCTGAAGTTTAGGCAGTTAAAAATTTGTGGGGAATGTAACCACTAATATATGTACTGGAGACATTACTCTGATGGTAGAATAAAGAATATCTTATGGGAAGTGAGGCTAGAGGAAATCAGATTATGTGAAAATTCCAGAGCTGTTACAGCCATAACAAGGTGAGGGGCAGACGAACTGTGCTATTCAGGAGTTCAAACAAAAAGATTCACAGTTCTGATTGGGTTAACTAGTGGGATACTATTTTCCCCTGTAGGATTCGTGCTTCATATCAAAGTTCTATTTTCTAGTAATTCATGATACCATCATTTGTTCCAGCTGCTGCCATCCTGACAAGGATGGGAATACCAGTCCCCACCCCGAAGCTCCTAGGCTTGCTTCCAGTTTCCTCCCGAAGGACACTGCGTACTGGAAACCATTAGCCTTTGCTACCCCAAGTCAGCTTAGCATGACAGCTTGCACATTCGAGCCGAAGGTTTCCCCAGAATCCCTGATGACTTACTTATATCTAGTCAGCCAATTAAATGTAGAACATACTGTTTATTTGCCCAGTACGAGATATTTTCTTTTTTAATATATTAACCTGCCACCAGTTTGTGTATCCCTTGCTTTCTTATAAAGGTGATCTCATCCTACCCCTCAACAATCTGATTATCCCCCATTTCCCATTTTGCTTGCCAATGTGAGCTCCAGTTATTTTTTAGATGTGACACACATTTTTCCTTAGGTTTCTAATAAGGTCATTGTAAGAGAGTACAGGCTTCCTGTGTTCTAATTCCTCTCTAAATGATTCCTATTTCCTTTTAGCAGTTAATGCCAATAAGTTAGGATAAAGACTTCAAGGCAAAATAGAATTCAAAAACATTGTATATTATATACCATAAAACTAAAATGGTTAGGTCTACTATTAATTCATTAATTTTTCTATTTAAGATATTAGAAAGAGAATCAAAATAGGTAACACTTGCTCCAATAATTCCATGTTTATCCCAATATTATTTTTAATCAAGAATATATTGAAAATAACCTAAATACACTAATATATTTGGTAAATTAATCATGGTATATACAATGTACTGACTGAGTAGCCATTAACAATCATTACTTTAGTCTGTATGTTTTGACATGAAAAGATATATTTATTACGTAAAATAAAAGAAAAATATATTACATAATTTGAGAATATGCCCTTATTTTTCAACAGACTTTACATAATTCTGTTTGAGTAACAGAATTTCATGTGACTTTAATTTTCACTCTTATAGTTTCTGGTAAAGAGCATATTGAAAACTCGAAATACTCCTTTATTTGGAAATACTTGTCCTGGATTTGAGCTTTGCTAAAATTCTCAAAACAAGATATTAGTCATACAAATCATCAATAAGACTTTTTAAAGAATATTTTCATGAGATTTTGTAAAACAATAAAATAAATCAAAATCTTGCACCATGTACCCTGGGTTGGCAGCGTTTGTCTGACAAGAGACAGACACCAGCTTTTCCTTTACCTGATCTAGTCAGGAGTTTATTTCAGAAAAGATGACACAACCATGGCTAAATCACATTGGAAATTCTAGATTAAATACAGACAACACACAGTGACAAATTTAGTCATAAACTTTTCCAACTTCCTGTTCAGAGTTTGTGTTTTAAATACTTTCTATTTAAGAAAACAGCAAATTGAATGTTTCATTGTATTTTTCCCTTTCCCTACACGTTTCTCCTGATAAAATCTCCACTTCTCTATTCTCCAGTCCAATGCACAGAATTATTCCTATACTAAAGAGAAAGCAAAGACAGGGCTTGGCCAGGCTGACACCGGATCTGAGCTATGTCTTTATTCTCTTGGTGGCACACATCCTTCCATGTTCCACGTGGTAACCAGAGTTAGTATACTGTGTGCATTTTTCTCTTCTTTTGTTCTCCTTCACTTTGGCAAGTCTCATAGGAAGAGGAGTTGACTCCTTCCAATATCCAGTGGTCTTTTTTCCTTCTCAATCTGGAAAATTGTATTATAAAATGTGAAACTCGATATTATGCCACCAACGCATTTTGCATGGTAATTCGCCAAGAAGATAAATCGCATTTTCTCATGTTTCCAGAATCCCTGGGATTATAGGACATCCCACTCTCGGTTCCAGGATGCTCTACACTGGAGCCCCATCTGGTTTTCTTTTCTAATCTTCTTCCCCTGAGATCTTCTTTAATTTGAATAGTATTAAATTCATCAAACTCTTTAATGAGCCTTGGGCATTGTTCGACTTGTGTGGTGGCCTCTCCTATATAGTAGCGGAGGGGGATTTTAAGAGCCTTTGGTGTGGTGCGTGTACTCCTGGGCGTTCTCATCAGGTTGGAGCCCTGTTTCACATTATGTGAATGTCATAAATAACTTGGTTGAAAGGGTCAGTGTTTTCTTATCTTGAAGAAAGTCAAAGGGCAGATTGCATTTATCTAGGAAATGCACCTCACAGATGCTAGTCTTAAAAGCTCCTCAGGGGATGGGTGGGGAAATACTATTATCCTTACATAATTCTAAAAACCTTGTGAGGAGTGAACCAAATGCAGGAATTCTTCCCTTTCCTTTTAATCAAGGCCACAGCAAGTGAAGACTAAGAGGGAAAACACCACTAGTAACCACTAGTCTTTTTTTTTTTTTTTTTTTTTTTTTTTTTTTTTTTTTTTTTTTTTTTTTTTTTTTGCGGTTTCCAGTTCTTCTCCATAGTAAATGCTTTCTTGCCACATCTTGGCTTATTTCCTTTAGGATGTCCTACATGTGTACAAAGTGAGTTGTACAAGTTTAGTTCCATTGTGTCCTTGCAAATGTCTCCAGTGTATTCTCCCAAATATGAGGAGCATTTGTTTTGTTTGCCGCGATGAAGTGGAATTATACTTAAAATTTTAACTCAAACAAAGTTTTAAAAGAGAGTTTTGCAACTGTATTTTCAAGGCCCCCTACTTCGTCCCCAGCTGTCTGGATCTGCTCCTGGCAGGGTCGTAGATGACGTCTGTGATCAGCCCCTCCTGAATTCTCAGTCCATCACCCATTTTCAGTTCACGCTCACCACATCCCATTTCCTTTAACCTAAATCCTGCGTCCATCACTTAAATTTAATGTCAGGGAAAATTGGCTTCTACTTCACCGGAGAAGTAAAACTTTACCAACTATCAATAAATGCCTGCAAAAGTTTTTGCAAAAGATATTCTAAGGCCAATTCTACTTTATTTGTAAGTCCTGTAACTAAATCAGAGACTTTTTTTTCCAGTCAATTTTATTGGGATATAGTTTACATATAGTAAAATGCATTTATTTTAAGGGTAGAGTTTGTTAAATGTATAAAAATATTTCTCCTTGCAACAACAACTCCAATTAAGATATAAAATGTCTTCATTTCTCTAAAATACTCCCTTATATCTCTTCCAGAGGGTACCCAAAATATCACAGGTGGGACTGAGCTTGGCAGATTTACGGAACCGAAAGAAAGTTAGTGTTACAGCTCAACAGAGAAAGAGGAAAGGATGACACGAAAAGAGATGAGAAAGACACGTGGGCCCTGATCTTGCATGACCTTTTATTTTGTGGAGATAAATACAGCTTATTTTTTATATTCGATGTAAAAATACTTGAGGTGTGTTGATTTGGGACTGGTCCAGAGAAGAACATTTTGATCCGGTTCACATTTTCCTTAGATCTCCAGCTATTGGATCCTGCATTTCCCTCCTGTCCCAGGGACCCTACTCTACGCTTTCTTGATTGCATCTGCAGCTGGATGGAACTCTGTTCTTCCTGAGATGTCTTCCTCCATTGTGTCTTTCGTTGTTGATACCATAGCTTTCATCCTCCCTGCTACCATGGAGAAAGGGTGGACTACACCAAGGAAAGGACAAAAAAGAAGGGCTGGAATACTTTCCTTCGCATCTCTCACACATAAATGTTCATTTTAGGATCTCCTTCTGAGGAGCCAGACTGAAGGCAGGCTTCCTTGGAGATGAATGGTAGTTACAAACATAATAAAGAAACTGAAGGCCTTCCATGAAATAAAATTCCATGTAAAGTTTTTCAAACAGCATTTTTATTGAAACATGTTTAACATCAAGTAGATGTGACAAGCAGCTAAAGAAAGCCAGTTTGGGCTGAGGATTTAGCTCAGTGGTTAGAGTCCTTGCCTAGCAAGCACAAGGCCCTGAGTTCGATTCTCAGCACCAAAAAAAAAAAAAAAAAAGAAAACCAGTTTTACACAATAGTGTACTCAAATCTTAAAAACACTACTTTGTCAAAAAAAAAAAAAGCGATATCATATTGTAATTATATTCTAAGGGGCTTATTTTTCTCCTGAACTTTCACCCCAAATTATCTTAAATCGTATTTCTACTCCCCATCTCACGTGAATATTGTTAACGATACAAGTCACTTTCATCTCAAAAGTGTTAGTGTTTGGATGAACAATTATTTATACCCACAATTATAGTGAAATCATAATACTAAAACATATTATCACACTAGCTCTGACACTAAATCATACAGTTACTTTATGATATAGAAGTTCTCTGGTGATTTACTATTACATGCGGTGTGATCAAAAATATAGTGAATGCCTAAATTTCAAAAACTTACTATAGTAAAAGTCACATTATCATTAACCTCCTCAAGATTCTCACTTCTCACTTCAAACACATTTATCCCATTGTTCTTGCCACTTTCTGAAGCAGTTCTGGAGTCCTTTCCATGTCTCTAGTTAGGTAGTTGTGATTCCTTCAGTACCCTGAACTGATTCAAAACATTGACCTTTCATGACCATTTTGACTTTGCGAAAGAGCCAGAAGTCTTATGGTGCCAGATCTGGAGACTTAAGTAAATGTGGACACACTGTGATATTTTTATTTGACAGAAATTTCCCTTAAGTGTTGGATTCACAAGGGATGGTCATAAAATATAATACTTAATTTAAAAATGTATTAGAGTAAAAGACACATTGCCATTAATGGCCCTCAAAAAACTCCCTGTTACTTTGACCACACTCATCTCATTCTTGGCAATGTATCTTTTACTGTAGTTAGTGATTTTTTAAAATTTAAACACTTTGACCACACTCATCTCATTCTTGGCAATGTATCTTTTACTGTAGTTAGTGATTTTTTAAAATTTAAACACTGTATCTTTTGATCACCATTTGGATATGAAAAGTGCCAGTAATTCATCAATTTATTAAAGATATTATCCAGCATTATGGCGGCGCTGTAGCAAGCACTATGGAGTAAACCATTTAATAACTACTAGGCTTAATAAGTACTGTTTGCACTACGTAGAAGAAAAACAGTTTCAGAGAATTAAACTGAGTTACCCAAAGTACCCAAAGCTTTATGGTGCCAGGCTCTCCATTATCTTCTCCTAGAACATAGTGCCACCTTAAAATTAGTAGCCCATTTCTAGGAGAAATAATATATGCGCTTCAACCACACGAATAGAAAGAGGGAAGGGAACTGATATTCACGAAGTTTCTAATAGTTGAGTCTCACTAAGCTAGCTATTTAAAATATTATTGCCTCTAATTATTCCAACAAACCAAATGAAAACTGTTAAATTATTTTTACATTTTATTGAAAAAGAGACTCCAAGAATTTAAGGCTCTTGCTTTCAGTCACACAGCTCACTGATGAAGAAATGAGCCTGAATGCGTCTGGTTTTGTTCTTTACATTTGACTTTGCAAAGTATGAGAATGAGTAAGGGCCACAACGTGTCTCTCAGGCAGCTGCTGGCATAATAGTCTCTTCAATTACAGTAGATAAATAAACAAGTAAATGGCTAGACATAAAAACACTATACTACATTGCCTGTATTTAAATTTTTGAACCACTTCAAATTATTATTACTAGAGTTCTTTAGAAGCATATATAAAACATACCCACGAAGAAATGGCTTAAATCAAGCCAAGCACAATTTATGGCTTTGATGTATAATCTATGTTTGTACAAAAGTATCCCTTAACATCCTGATGGATAATCTAATGTGTAAGAGGGTATTTGATGGATTGGTGGCAACCTTAAAATGAATCTAATTTAAATATGTATAGACAGCCACAAGAGAGATTCCTTCCATGAGAAATTCTGGAATATTTTTCTGTATTCTAGGCAGTATTTCCAAAGAACTTGTGTATAGAAGTGATGCACAAAGGCTGTGGCTGTTTTCTCTTAAAGACAAAGTCAGAAGATTCTGTTTCCTCCTGGGTCACTCTCACCATTCCTACCCCGGAACCACTAGAAATGACACTACAAATTCTAGTGCATTTTAGGGTCAAAGACAGAGGCAAAGGGTCCTGATGTGTTGCTGCATTTTGCCATTTTTTAAATCATCTTCTAGTTAATGCCAAAAGAAGTATCTGCTGTGTGGGATTTTTATTCGCCCTAATTTTGAGAAGTGGTTATCTGACAATAGTGTTGAATACTTGGTATTATGGTTTGTGTCTAGATGTCCCCCCAAAGCCTCACGTGGTAAGAGATAGCTGGATCTAGAGTGTGTGATTACTAAATTAATCTATTGATCGATTTGGTGTGGTTCTGCTGGGATCAAGGATGTGAGACTGAGATTGGGGGTGGGAGTGCGGGCCGCCCTGGGGGCAGCTAACCTAGATAAAAGATACGGGAAGAAGCTAACTAGCTGCTTGTTTGCATTGCTTATTTGCATACATTCCTTGCATTTTCCTCACTTTACTTTGCGGGCGGGTCAGCTGCCGGCACACCACGCCGGCCCGCCCTGCCTCGGACCCAGCAGACTATAGACTGAAACCTCTACAAACTGTGAGCTAATAAACCTTTCTTCCCCTAACTTTGGGTGTCAAGTATTCTGTCCCAACAACGAGAGAAAAGTAACTAAAACACTTGGAAAATGCCAGGTGAATGAAACAAGGAGGAGGAAGAGAAGGAGAAGGAGAAGGGGAAGGGCAAGAGGAAAGGGAGGGGAAAGGAGAAGGAGAAGGCAAAGGAAGAGGAGGAGGAGGAAGAGGAAGAGGAGGAAGAGGAAGAAGAGGAGGAGGAGAAAGGGGAGGAGGAAAAGGAGAGAGGGGAAGAGGAAAGGGAGGGGAAGGAAAAGGGGAAGGAAGAGAAGAAGGAAGAGGGAGAAGAGGAAGAAGAGGAGGAGAAGGAGGAGAAGGGGAAGGGCAAGAGGAAGGGGAGAGGGAAGGAGGAGGAGGAAGAGGAAGAGGAGGAGGAGGAGGAGGAGGAGGAGGAGTATCATCAGGATCATCTCACCAAGGTGTCAGGCTGTTTCTAAATAGCTAGTTCCTTCACAAAGATGTGCAACTTGGTGCCAGGGCTACCCTGTTTCTTTTTTTCAGTCTAGAAATCCAAATATATTCCTTTTGAATTAAAAATTATTAAGCCTCAAGCCCAGGTATTTCAAGTTGAAAGTTATTTTAATAGCTAGTATAGTTTTATGCTATCTAATAATGTTGATTCACACTAAGGAGATATTATGGATCATGAGATGCATTGGTGATAGTTATATTATCTTTACAGTCACCTTTTCTTGTTCTGAAACTCTAATATAATGATCACAAAATAAATAGCATACGTTAGTGTATTATAAGGGTCAATAGGTTAAAGATTAATTTTTTTATGTCTTAAGATATATTTCCATATGTCAAATTAATTCGAGCCATTTAATATTTTACTCATAACTATTGCAATGTTTGCCATACAGTGACTTTATTTTAAAAAGTAATCATTAGTAAGTGCCTATTTTTAATGGTTTCAAAATTAATTCTAGGTATAATCACTGCAATGTTACATACTCAAAACTATAGTTCATGTTGCCTGGGACAGCAGAGAGGAGCAAACACTTTGGTCAAAATCAGTAACAAAATAAATGTGTAACCTGATTGGTCATTCAGATAAATAGTCCAAAGGGATTCTTTTATCTTTGGTAAAGAAAGGGGCTGGCTCTGGATGGAAACACCTGCAGTGTTAAAAATAAATTTAGAAACATATGTCAAGGCGTTCACTGTATAAAGTGTAGCTGGAGACAGAATTCTCTTTATTGAAACTAGTATGCTAGGGGCTTTTGTGACTTCCGGTTCTTTTATCACCTTGCAGTCTTCCTACTGATCCACCGCCTGGTCAAATGATCCTTTGTCTTTCCCCTGGAGAAGGTAACTTCATTTCTCTTGGAAACAGCTCCATTTCCTGTTCTGTGGCTGAGGGCACTGAAGCATAGACCTTCGTGCGCTTCCATCAAAAGGTGTCATTAATTCTAGGGTACTTGACAACCATGTTCTTTTTCAAAGACACTGAGGAAGTAGGGCAAGATCCCTGTCCCCCTCCCTGCTGGTGCAAGATTTTCTATTTCATCTCTTGTAGAGAGTTTCTGTAGATTAAGTATAAAATGCTCTTTTTTGTGGTACTGGGGAATTTTTGACTAGCTCTAAAGAGATTCTACCAACTTTTCTTTATACACTCTTCTTGTGTCATTTTTCCAAACTCAGTGTAGATCTGACAGTGCAGAGATGTCAGGGATAGATATGCTAAAAGAAAAAATAAAACTCATATGAATGGAAATAAATCACATTGAAGAAACCTCTTTGGAAATTGCCATCCTACTTGCTCATTGCTTTAGTACTATTCAGAGAGTTGCATATAAAAAGTGAATAGAAGCTTTTATTTTTCTTTGGGTTAATATGTCAACTCTGGCAGTGTAAATATAAGATTCCTATCTGTAATGAAAACAATATTGTAGTTCTCAAGATTCACAAATCCCTAAGGTGGCCATGATTCAAGTATGAATTTTTAGTTTTTCATCACTACTTGCATTTATTCGCTTGATTTCTCTACATATACTAAAAATAAAAAAACAACAAAATTATAACAACAAATATCCTTAACAAAAGCATTTTTCTGGAGGCCTCTGTTCTCCAGAGCATCAGTTGGAGAGGGTGTGAGCCCTGGGTAACTGCTAATGGTGCCTGTATGTTTAAAATTATCTTTGTAAAAACAATCTCCAAATTTCTCGTTCTTAGTTTCTTCATTTTGGAAATAATCTTTAAAGAAAACAAAAATGAAAATGTATTTATCCAACTGAAATGGAGGCTTCCTCTATAACTGTTTTTCAGAAAGCACAGAGCAAATCTAGGCTTATATTTCAAATACGGAAATTCTCTTAGTGATGAAAGCCATGCTTAGTAAATATGGAATGTGTGCTTCATACTTTAAGTGTTCTTGAAAACAAAAGCTATGCCAGTGAACTTCAAGATGATGAAGTTTAATGAGCGCTGGAGTCCGAACAGATCTCACTGCTCGGATCCAACTGTGAACTAGCCACCAGAAACGCGTGTAGAATCTACTCGTCAGCAGAGAGTTGCGGCTCTGGCGGGCAGACACGGGTACCAGTGAGAGGAGCTGGTGTGAGTGATGGAGGACTGAGAGCCTTGGCTCTTCTGAAGTGTAGCTGGGTGCTAGACAGGATTCCACTAGGAAACTTGCACTGAGATTAGAGTGGTTTGTGAAAGACGCCAAGAAAAACATAGTTGGTACTGCTGGGGCAGAGGGAGACGTGAATAAAGAAATCATTAGCCATTACAGGGTTCCAAAAGATGAGGAATTATCCAATAAAAACTTCTGTCTTGATTCCATGGACTTGTTTTGTTTTTTTGTTTCCTTTTCCTCTCCCTGTCACGGTTGGTGGTCAACCTGCAACTAGGTTGAGTGGCTTGGATTCTCTAGCACCAATGCTATCCGGTCTGGGGATTCTCATTAATTATTTTTGTGACGTGGGTACCAACTTAAACCAATCCATTTACACTGGCAAGGGAACAAGATTGGTTCCAGGATTTTGAGTGCCTAAAACTCTTGGAAAAATTTCCCTTCATAAGACCTGACAATGAAAGCAAGTAGGTAGTACAGAAGGGAACTGTGGGACTTCTGGCATTGTTGGGCTTTGCTTTTGTACCAAGATGAAAAAGGAATGACTTGGAAATACTTAAAAAATTAGCTCTTATCTGTACGGATCACGTCAAGTTTTTTTTTTTTTCCCAATTTTCCAAAGTAAATGTATGTTTTGGACAGTGCTCTAATTTCACAAACTAACTGTGAAAACACTGCTGATCTGACAGCCAATTTTACACCTGAGGATCAGAAGCTTGGGCCAGTCCATAGTGAGTGGACTCTAAAGCTCTGAGGAGGACAAATGGGCACAGAGATATTCTTTCAGATAGCACAAAATAGAGTCTCTGCTGTCAGTGTAGTTACAAAGCAATTCAAACACAGTGTAGGGCTATGAAAGAAGCAGGACATAGACACAGAGATTAGGACTACAGGCAAGGAAGAGTTCATAGATTGCGATAAAGGCTTTAGACTTGTGTTTTGAGATTTTTGTGCAGAGGTGTGTCATTCTCCATGGACTATGGGAGGCAAAATTAGATGCAAAAAGATACGTTAGAAAAATCAAGAGTCTAAGTGAGAAAAAACAGTGGTTTGAACTCAGGAGATAACCATGGAAATAGGCAGAAGTCTCCAGAGTCTGAATGTATTCTGAATATTGACCAAAGATTGGCTAAAGGCAAGAGAGAGAAAGAAATGCATCAAGTCTCTGTGACAGTTACCTAAATAGATAGTCATCTTTCTCTAAGATTGTGACAACTGAAAGACATACTAAATTGAAGAAGAATGGAGTTGTGTGTTCGATTTTGGCATCAGCAATTTTAAAATTTGGCATTAGGAAAAAGATAAAAATTAGACTTGTGTATGTATCCCTGGAGAAGTGCCGAGTAAATGGTTTGGTGTACTAATCTAGAGCTCAGGAAGGAGGTTGTGGCTAAAGATTTAGATTTGAAAGGTACTGGAGCATTGATACATTGAAGGCTGTAAAAAAGGAAAATCATTTAGTGAATGAGAACATATTGTACAGAGGTTGGATACTGATTGCTGGACATGTCAATGTTTAGCAGTTGGGGAACGGGAGGAACATAATCTAGGAAGGAAGAACAGGGGAAGCCAGTGAGTTAAAAAAAAAAAAAAAAAAAAAAGACCAAGAGAGGGACATTCCAGAGGCCAAGTAAAGAATGTGTTTGAGTGAGGAAGGAATGAAGAAGTGTGGCAAATCACTGACTGGGCGAGTAACATGAGAACTGGAAAATGACTGTGATTTTATTAGAAAAAGGCCAAATTCAAGCTGCTTGACTTTTCTTTTCTCCAGGTACCACCTTATCAAATTTCCTCAGCATTTGGAATGCAGACTAATTAGACTATTTATTTTTGAGATTAAATTGGACTGCTTATCCCAGCTTAAGAGAGCCAAAACGAGGCGTAATACATGGCATGATTAGCACGCTGAAAATCCCTGCCTCTGCTGTTCACTGGGCTCCAACTCAGGGAGTGGATTAGGTGTCCTTGAGGACATTCTACCCCGATGCACCAGACACTCGAGGATGTGTGAATAAACCTTGCAAAAGGAGCAGATCTCTCACTGGACATTAATATGCGTGTCTCTGAAGGTACCAGGAAATGGGCTTAAAAACCAACCTTATTGGCTTTAGCAATGGACAAGAAAAATATAGAAGATTGCTTTCCGTGAACACAGTTTGAGGCACGATATGACTATTTGTCAAGGCTTTTGGAGACTTTTAAGTTTCATTATATAAAGGTGTTAAAGTATCAGGGATTTCATGCCAGCGAGATACAGTTTGTCTTCCAAACTAAAACATCTGGACATCTGTGAAACGCCTGAATGTATGCAAATTTGTGATTCTATATATATTTATGAATTTAAATTAATTTCCAAATGATGTAATAATAAAGAATACACATTTCTAAAATAAGTATTATACTCAGATTTGGTCCTCACTTCTGTACATTTCTTAATTTTCATGATCGTATATCCAAAGTCAATGCTCTGTGTTTTATTTTTGTCATTTAAAGCATTGTTTTTAAGGTAATGAAATGCAGTGTAATTAAAGTAACAGCTTTTCATCTTTTGCTCTTTCTGAGCTATTTCCATGTAATAATAGAAATAAAAAAAAAACCACAAAGAACTGGAAATTTTTGTTGAATTTAAGTTCTTATTTCTCTTCTCTTAAAAGAGATGATTTTTTTTCCTCTAGTAAGTGATTAAAAGAAATTTTATTTGGCATTGTATTGGCATTAGTGACCTTTCTGTGGCTCTAAGATTGAGAAGAACCTAGTGGCACTGAATGAGCTAAGCAGAAGTATATCACGGACAGTATACTTGGTACTGACTAGGAAAACATATTATTCAGTATTTTATAGAAAGAAATAAATTAGCATGTTTATAAGTAATCACAAGCCAAAATAATTTAATAGATATTCATGTTCCTGACATTGTACTGCGCTCTTGATACATAATTAATTCTGCAAAAGAATCCTAAAAGACTATTTTATCAAGCCTCATTTTTAATAATGGAAATTGGGATTTGGAATTTTTAAGATATTTGGTGAAAGGAGCAATAGTTTGGCAGCCAGGCTCTTAGTCAATGCTCTGTCCTGTGCTGAATAGAAGTCTACCATCTAGGCCCCAATGATATGATGGGTGTTAAGTGTTTTACAACTAAAAAGGTCTATTTTCACACATGTAGGACTGAGCCTTACAGATCTATTATTAGAATAATTTGTGAAGAGAGATATTTCTAGGTAAATGGATGCATCTTGAGACAATACTCTTAAGTGAAATAAATTGGACACACATGTTTAAATATCACATTGTTTCTCTAGTGTGAGAAACTGAACGTGTAAATAAAGACTAAAATGTATTATATTGGGAAAGGGAAGAAAGTGTTCAAATGGGAAAGGGAATGAAGGAGGGGGAAAGGAACAGAGGGCCAAGAGAAATAAGAAATGGAAGGAAAAAATGGAATCAAAGCTTTTGTAAATGGGGAGGGAGGAGGGAATGAGGTGAGGGGAAAGGAATGGGGAAAAAAGAAGCAACAAAATATGTCATGTACAGGTACAAATCCCCTATGATGAATGTTATCACTATGTACATCTAAAATGTACCATTAAAATAAAATAAATTTTAAAAAAAATATTAGCATATATAAATAATTTAACTTAGAAATAGTATATTTAATTTTAAGACACTTGTAAATATAATAATCTCAGCTTTAATTTTGTTAGTGTTATTAAAACTATTAATTTCATCAGCTAATGGCAAAATTTCATGTTACTGCTTAATCTCATAATTCTTTCTATGGATAAATTTGAAGTGTTGGCTCAAACATAATTGTGTGAAATATAATTCTTTTTCTCAAAATGTGTTCATTCAACCAACATTTTCCTTCGCTAAGCATTTACTGAGTGCGTTGCATGTGCTAGATACTATTCTAAGTCCTGGAGATGGTAGTATTGAACAAGACCAAATCATTGTTCTTACGAGGCTTCCATTTTAGAGGAAGAAATAAACAATAAATAAAAACAATATGTAACTTTCGCACTAGATATTACAAAGCTTGAGATATTTTAGGAATAGTGAATATATTTATGCATTACATGTGCATTTTACACGTTATCCTATTTTTTGAATACAAGATATATTTTATTTAACTTATGAAAAAATGAGAAAACCAGGAAGATAATAGAACATATTCAAAAGAGAATTCAAACAGCACAGATACGAGCAGCGAGGAATACCGAAATGAAGCTGAAAAAATTCAAAATTGTCTTCTGAAGGTGCAGTAGGTAAATGCTTTTGTATTTTTATGCACAAGAATGATTTTTATTGATAATGGCTTTTAGAAAAATACAGTTATTAAATCAATTAAATGTATACATAATACCTAACAATGTGCTAGACACAATGCTGAGGGAACATTTTGCCTATTCATAATCTTTCACATTATTTTTGACAGTCTACTCCCTTGTGATCATAATCTAAAGAATGTTTTCGATCACATAAAAAAGGTCTGTTAGTGAGACAGAAGAGAAGGACCCACTGTTCCCAAGGGGTATTTCACCTTTCTTCCTTCTTTCACTGTCAAGATTGCCCCAAGTGCCTTGTGACTGTCCACAGCTACATCAGATACCCCACAGCTGCTCTGAGAGACTTCTGCTTTGGCTACGGTGAGCTTCAGTTACGGGTCTATCCCAATGACTCCACCTCACCATCCCACTGGATGATAACCCTTCTGTAGTCATCCTCAATCCCATTTGCAAACAGCATCCCTCCTACCCATGACTAAACGAAAGTCTAAAGTTAGCCAACAGTACACTGCACATACGTGAGCCTGACTTTTCTTCTAAATAAGTTAATCTCCCCACCCCTGGTCCTAGCAATTCTATCTAAGCACTGTTTCTCCTCATGATCTATCATGATTCCTATAAAGTCTTTTTCCAAGGCTGTGTTTTTCCCTATTCATAAAACAAACAGTACAGGATATTAAAGATCAGATACACATTGATACAATTATAGTTGGGAACTTCAATACCCCAATATCACAAATAGACAGATCAACTAGACAAAAAATTAACAAAGAAATACCAGAGTTGAACCAAACCTTTGAACAAATGGACTTAATAAATATATACAGAGTTTTATACTCAATGTCAACAGAATACATGTTCTTTTCAGCAGCTCTTGAAACTTTTTCCAACACAGACAACATACTAGCAATTAAAACACATTTAAGTAAATCCAAAAGAATCAAAATTTTGCCAGGTATATTATCATATCATAGCATGATGAATCTAGAAATCAGTGCAAAACAAATCACAAAAATTATGCAAATGCATGGAAATTAAGCAACATACTCTTGCATAATAAATCGATCACAGAAGAAATTAAGGAAGAAAGAAGATGATCCTAAAATTAAATGATAATGCTAGTAAAACATACCAGAACTTATGGGACATGACGGAAGCAGTCTTAAGAGTGACATTTATAATGAGGAATGTTCATATCAGAAAAACAGAGTGAGCACAACTAAATAACCTCAAGATGCTAGAAAAACCAGAACAATCCAAATTCAGAGATAATATGAAGATCAGAGCAGAAATCATTGAAATTGAGACCAAAGAACCAATACAAAGAATCAATGAATTAAAGAGCTGTTTCTAGAAAGAATAAATAAAATAGACAACGCTTTAGCCAGTTGTACCAAAGAAGCAAAGAAAATACATAAATCAATACAATTAGAAATGAAAAAGGTAAAACCACAATGGAAACTACTAAAATCCAGAAGATTATTAGCAACTACGTCACAAAGCCTTACCCCCCAAAATTGGAGAACTCAGAAGAAATAGGTTAATTCCTAGAGTCACATGAATTACCAAAATTGAATTAAGAAGATTTAAAAACCCTAGTAATCCAATAACAGGCCATGAAATTGAAGCAGAAAAAACAAACAAAAAAACCATCGACTAAGGAAAGTTTAGGACCTAATAGACTCGATGCTGCAGTCTACAAGAGCTTTGAGAAAGCTCTAAATCCAATACACCTCAAACTCATTAATAAAACTGAAAGGGAAAAAATACTCTCAAAGTCATTCCCAGAAGCTAGCATGACCCTGATTATAAAACCAGACAAGGATCCAACCAAAAGAGAGAAATACAGCCCAGTCTCCCTAATGAGCATAAATGTGATAATACGCAACACAACACTGGCAAGCAGAATGCAGTGAATGAACAAAAACATCATATGTCATGACCAAGTAGAATTCATCCAAGCAATGCAGGGATGGTTCAATACGTATAAATCAATAAATGCAATACATCTCGGAAACAGAAACAAGGGCAAATATCAGATGATCATCTCAGGAGATATAAAAAAAGCCTTTCCCCTAATCCACCAATACAAGAACCCCGAAGAAGATACATACAGAGGTACTTATCTCAATTTGTTAAAAGTCATATATGACAAACCTATTGCGAACATTATACTAAATGGGGGAAAAGTGAAAGCTTCCCTTCCAAAATCAGGACCAAGACAAGGATGTTCACTATCATCACTCCTCTGCAACACAGTCCTTGAAACATTAGCCAGAGCAATCAAGCGAAAGAAAGAAAGAAAAGGGATATGTGTAGAAAAGGATGCAGTCAAAGTATCATTATGCAGATGATGTGATTCTCTACTTACAAGACCTAGAGTATTCCACCAAGCCTCCTAGAATTGATCAACAAATTCAGTAACGTAGCAGAATACAAAATCAACTCATAAAAATTAATAGCATTCCTATACATTAAGAACGAACTCACTGAGAAAGAAATTAGGAAAAACTACCACTCACAATAGTATCAAGAAAAATTAAATACTTAGAAATTAACCTTACCAAAGAAGTGAAGAAACTGTACAAAAATAATTACATTACTCTGAAAAAGGAGATTGAACAGGAAGGACCTCAAAAAATGCAAAGATAAAGCATGTTCCTGGTTAGCAAGATCCAATATAATTTAAATGAGTGTACCTCTAAAACTGATTAGATAGATGAATAGACAGACAGATTTATTGATTTAACATATTCCTAATCAAAATACAGTGGCATTCCTCATAGAAAATAACCCTGAAATTTATATGGAAACTTAAGTGACCCAGATAGCAAAAGCAATCCAGGATAATGAAAGCCAAGCAGGAGGCATCATAATCCCAGATTTGATGTTATATTACAAAGATACAGTGATTAAAAAAAAAAAAAAAGCATGATATTGGCAGAAAAACAGACATGTGATCAGTGGAACAGAATAGAGGAAGCAGAAACAACCCCAGGCAAGTTCAGCTGTTTGATCTTTGACAAAGGGGTCGCAAGCCTGCACCAAAGGAAAGATAGCCTCTTTAAAGGTAGTGCTGGGAAAGCTGGATATCCACAAGCAAAAGATTGACTCCAGGCCCATCTATCTCACCTCATACTAAACTAAAATGAAACTGAGTTGAAGACTGAAATGTTAAAACCAAACAGTTTAATCCACTAGAGAATAAAATAAGTGAAACTCTCATAGGCAAGGACTTTCTGAACAGACGTCCAGTTGCACAAGAAATAGTGCCGAGAATCAACACCTGGGATCACATCAAAGGAAACAGCCAACGTAGGGAAGGGACAACCTACAGAATGGGAAAAGTATTTTCCGGCTATACCCTGGACAGAGGACTGACACCTAGAACAGTGGTGGCGAACCGATGGCACGCACGCGACAGCAAGCACTTGAAGCCTTCTATGTTGGCACGCGAGCTAAATCGTCCCAGCACCACCCCAGCAGTTGAGCGCTGGATAACAACACATATAGGGGTCATGTTGGCACTTTGTGATAAATAAGCGACTTTTGGGTTGCAGTTTGAGCACTTGGTCTCTAAAAGATTTGCCATCACTAATCTGGAATAAATTTAAAAATGTCAAAAAATTAGACCACCAAAGTAAAAGGCCCAATCAAAAAATGGACAACTGAAATGAATAGACACTTCTCAGAGGAAGAAACACAAATGGCTAACAAAATCATGAAGAAACGTTCAACATCACTGGCTATTAGAGAAATACAAATTAAAACAACACTGAGATTTCATCTTAGTCCTAAAAAAATGGCTACCATCAAGAAATCAAACAAAAACAAATGCTGGTATGGCTACGGGGGAAAAGGAATCCGTCTATATTGTTGGTAAGAATGTAAACTAGTACAACCGCTATGGAAATCAGTATGGATATTCCCCTAAAAACTAAAAGTAGAAACTCGGTTTCACCCAGCTATTCCCCCTTCTAGGTGTCTTGCAGAAAAAGTTAAAGTCATCTTACAGTGATATAATAGGTACATCTTGGAAATGACCTATATGCCCATCAACAGATGAATGGATAAAGAAAATGTGGCATTTATACACAGTGGAATACTACTCTGCCATAAACACAGATAAACTCAAGGCATTTGTAGGTAAATGGATGCATACTGAGACTACGATTTTAAGTGAAATAAATCAAGTTCACAAGCTTAAATAATACACAGTATCTCTTATATGAGAAATCCAAAATATCAAAATGCAAAATGAAAGATAGATTATACAAAGTAGAGAGACTTGTTTCAAACGACAAGGGGAACAAGAGATATAGGGAGGGGGTAGAGGGAAGGGAAAGAGGGTGGAAAATAGAATTGAAAGAAAAATACAGAAATAAAGCTCTTGCAAATGGGAAGGGTCCCAAGAGATGGAAGGAGCAGGAAGAGATGGGAGGCTAAGGGATGAAAAAAGAATTAAGATGTGTTCTTTACACGTAGCAACACCCTATGATAAATGTAGTCATTATCTACCGTTAACATCTACTAATAAAATTCTTTTTTAAAATGATGAGGCTCTGCTTCCTGGTTCAAAGATGTCACCCCCTTGCTGAGCCCTTACATGGTTGTAAAAGCAGGACCACTCTCTGAGGTCTTTTTATAAAAGCACTTATAAGAGACAAATAAGCCATCGTGACCCATTCACCTCCCAAATGTCTCTCTTCCTAATAGCAGTGCACAGGGGATTAGGAGTCAACATTAGCTTCTAAGGAGAAATAAACACTTATACCATGTCAGGTCAGATTTGTTTATTGTTTTTCCCTGCAAAAAGCTAGTGTGAGTCATGGCGTTGGATCCCACCAGGAACTAGTATCCAAACAGCAGTGTACAAGCAGTATGTGGTAAGAGGAAAGGAACAATACATGTATGTGAAACATCAGCTGGATTTGAGGGATTCCTACCAGCTTCCTTGCACATTCTGGGCAGGTGTCACACTGCTGCTAACAAAAGCTGTCCATATGCTGGGAGCTGGGACCATCTAGACTTAGAAACCGTCACATGAGCATGAAACAACAGTGAGATACTGAGTGATGAGCATAATATTTAGAAATATTAGAGAGAATGATTATATTTACTACAGTCAATGCATTAGACTAAAGGCATTCACACTATTTGGCCATGTAACTTTCTACATCTTTCCTGAAAAAACATTCACCACATAGTTAAAGTCTAACCTGCAGTTCTTTAATACAGCAGCTCCACTTACAGGGACTTAGCTTGAGAGAACAATGAGATATCAAAAACATTATTATAATGTATTACTATAGAAATAGAAATAACCTAAACATGCATCACTACAGAACTGGTTATAAAAAGTAAACATGCATCCATGTTATGAAATACTATTATTAGTAGACATAAATATTAACGTGACTGTACCTAATTTATTTATTCACTTGACAAATATTGAAGTACTCACAATATTCTAGGTATTGGTCTATATTCTGGACACATAGAAATGAGTACAACAGAGAAAAATCACTGTCGTCCTAGAGATAGCATTCTATTTGGGAAGAGCGATAAAACACAACGGTATGTAACTATGAGTATGATGTATACATCATATATAATGTTAGTACTAAGAAGAAAAATTAAACAGGAAAATGGATGGTGGGGTTTTAAATAGGGTATCTGTGAAGAATCTTCTGAGAAGGTGAAATTTGCATCAAGATCTAAAGTAGGCCAGGGAATAAGCTGTACATATCTTGGAGGAAGAGAACCAAAAACAGAGGGAATAGCAAACACTAATGCCTCCGAGGAACAAAGCAGCCATCCTGGGTGCAGGAGAATGAGCCAAAAGGTAAGTAGTAGACAATGAGATCTTGGAGGAGTATAAATCAGAGAAGGAACATAATCTTTCTACATTGCAATAAGGTCGTTCTGGATGGTGTGTGCAGAAAAGACTAGACTTAGTTAAGGGAAGAAGGAAGGAAACCAATTGCAAAGTTTCTTCAATAATCTAAACAAGGAAAAACTAGGTTTAGACCTGAGGGGAGTACTGGAATCAGGGAAGAGTAAGATTCAGGGCTTAACTGGAAAATCAGTGTCACTTCATTCTACCATAATAGCAAATTGAGATATCAGTAAATGTCTTAAAAAATAATTTCAAAAATTTTTGCTTGCATAATAGTGAGGATGGATTTGTCATTTACCGAGAAAGGAAAAGCAGTTAAGTTTTGATTGCATTAGAAAATCGGGTTTGATATTGAACTTCAAAATTTTAGATATTTAAATTTGAGATGCCTATGAAATTTCCAAATATAGTTGGCAAGTAGTCAGTTGCAGGTAGTAGCAAGGAATTCAGAGAAGATACAGGAGCACGAATATATATATATATGGGTGATTTAATTTTTCTAATGGTCCACGTAAGCATCAGACTGTGTCTGAGCACCAAGACAATGGGGGCGCACGGACAGAAAGACAGTGTAAAGACTGAGCCCCACGACACTCCAGTGGTAGGGAACTGTGGAACTAAGGAGACACCTATCCAGTCTCCTTAGTAAGTAGTCTCCTTTCTTTCCTTAGAAAGAAATGAAAACAGTGGTTGAAGAAAAAGAAGGAAACCACAGTGTTGTGAAAAGTTCAAGTAAAATGAGAAATAAGGGTTGCACATTAAAATGGATATTAGCGATGATCTTATGAATGGTTTTAGGGAAGGAAAATAGAAATCAAACTGAATGTACATTTGGATATATGTAACACTTCTAAAGCCTGTTTGAGAGAAAAGAATAGGATAAAACAACTTATATCTTGAAAGCACAGTATGAACTCAAAGAACATATGTCTATATATGTGTATTGCGTACACTTATGTATGTGTACACACATGTAAATACATATTTAGTGCGTAAATCCACACAAAGAAAAATTCTGAAATAAAATCTCCCAAGATAGTAACAGGCTTTTTATGCTTCTGTTCTACCTTTTATTCCAATGAGAATTTCTCTTCAATCAGGAAAAAGCACAATGAAATGACTTCCTAAAAAATAAGAAACAAAAATACACAAAGAAAAATAAGATAATCTGTTTTATGTAAAAATATTTGTAAAAATAAAAAATAAGTTGAAAAGATTTTGAGTTCCACCAATTAGCAAATGTTCTGGGAAAGTTTGGTTGTATAATGCATTTGTATTTAAACACCAGATAAAGTTCAAGGAATTCTTTCTTCTTACACTATGAGTATTATTTAGTAAAGAGTGTTCTTTCATGAAAAATAAAAATCTGATTTCAATTGCTCTTAATGGTCTAAAAACAAGATGCTGAATTTATAAAGCTCATAAGAAATAAGCATTTAAAAGTTGAAGTTTCATTTCTTTTCCTTAAAAATTTACCTTTCTTTTTTTCTATAACTGAATAAACGTTTAACATAGTAAGACTTCTATTTTGCATATTTTAATAGTGATATTCTTCAGGAGGACCTCAGTTTACCAAAAAAAAGTCTCAGACGTAATCATGACCCAGGAAGCAGCTGTATCCCATTTCCAAAAGGGGGGAAAATGCTCCATGCTGAATTGTTTAAAGGAAGTAATATAGTGGTGAATTTTTTTCTTCTGATTTAGTTTGAAATATTGTGCCTAAAATGCTGAGCTTGAAGTCCCATAAAGCTTGGTATGCTTTGCGAAAAGCACTCCCAGCTTAATTTAGGCCAGACCTCCATTCGCTTTGAAGGAACAAAAAAGAAACATTAACTGTTCCTGGCCTTCTCCTCAGGAGACAGCCCAAGATTTTCCCAATGGCCACAGTGACACCCATTGCACACTGAGCTAAGTTTTGAATGAATGAATGAACCAGAGTAATAAAAACAACAACAAAAAAGAGAGACAGTAAGTTATGTTTTACCTTGTTATGATGTAAACATAAAGCTCTGAATGGCTGGCAGTCAAATATATTTTTGTTCATATGAGGCAGCTTAATTTCAAAGCTGTAGCACTTTTAGGCTACTGAAACAATATTTGGACTTCAAGTCTCAGTGTGTTGCACCAACTATCTAAAATCTAAGTTTAAAGAACAAAGAGTCATTGTTCTCAAGTCCAAATAATGTAAGTAGGTCTTCAGTCTTACATCATAGCTGTTGTTCTGGTCTTCTTCTTGCCTTCTAAGAACTATATCCCTCTTCTCCCTATAATAACTCTGAAACTTTCCTGCTTGTCAATATCTCCACAATCTGAATTTACATAGCAAATACCATTAGTGTTGAACGGCCAAATAATGCTTTTTCTGATGTCACATACAGGAAAAGTTCAGATTATAGAAGCAATCATGTGAAGTGCTAGTTCTAGTCTATAATGCAGTAACTAAAAATAAAAAACAATAAGGTATAATGTCATTAAAGGGGAGAATATGAAAAGAAAATTGTTCCAAAGTGTGTGTGTCTGTGTATGTGTGTGTGTGCGCGCGTATATTTCGTATGATTGCTTTTGTTATTTGAACTTTTCCTGCATGTGAGATCTAGGGAAGAGTTATGTGGCTATTTGACACCAAGGTTATTTGTGCCCTAAGCTGATATGATGGAAATATTGGAAGGCAGGGTTTGTCAGAGTTAATAGAAAAAGAGAGCAGAAGGTAGTTCTTGTAGGACAAGAAACATATAAATCAAATACGAAGATAGTAGGTAAAACTCAATGGCGTGAAAAGCTATATTGGGTGTAAATAGAACATGAACATTTCTATTAAAATACATAGATAGAATAAATTTCCAGAAAAATCTAAGCATGTAATTTTTAACAAGAGCCATGCTTGAAATTTTATTTTATTTTATTTTTTAATTAATTAATTTATTTATTTTAAACCAAGAACATGTATTGGTACATTCTACATACATTGGTCACATTCGTTACATTTATTCTGTACCTATACATGATATACATCTTGGTTCTCCCCCCTCTCCCCCCACTCCTCCCCTCTGCTCCCTCCCTCTCTATTTACAGCAGGTTTATTCATCATTTTCCATATTTTCCCATTCCCCTCTCTTTCCCCTGTTGCCTTTCTGCTTTTCCCCTTCTTTCTTTCTAGTACTCCTCTCCTCTGCACACCATCCTCCTTTTATAGAATATCTATTACACCTCTTTGTCCTTATTTACAGTTATGGTCTCTCATATCAGAGAAACAATTCGATGTGTGCTCATGAGCGTCCGATTTATTTCACTCAAGAGTATGTTTTCAAGAAACATCCATTTATATATGAATGACTCTAGTTTATCGTTTTTTGTGGCAGTGTAGTACTCCATTGTGTAGAAAAACCACATTTTCTTTAGTCATTCGTTGGTTGTTGGACATTTAGGTTGTTTCCAAGACTTAGCTATTACAAATTGTGTTGCTATGAACATGGTGGTGCATACGTCCTTGTGGTATGACGATTTTAATTCTTCTGGGAAGATCCCCAGTAGGGGAATAGCTGGGTCAAATGGAACCTCCAGTTGTAGTTTTT
>PVJO010006166.1:0-91142 GCA_004026905.1 Hystrix cristata
CCTGTCTCCAAATGAAAAATTTAAGAAGGGCTGCGGATGTAGCTTAATGAGAATGCTCTGGATTCAATCCCCAGCACTTCCAAAACAAAGAGAAAGCAAGTACAGAGAAGGTATAGGACACAGGGGTATTTGGTGGGACCTAGGGAGGTCCCCTCCCGTTTTAGAGAGCAGGAGCTGGCTTCATTCATCCCACACGCACCAGGGAATCTGAAAAGGATTCTCCGAAGTGTTGCAGGAGGGACACGGAGCTACAGCTGGAGACGCCCTGCAGCTCCAAACAGCGCCGGCCGGTTACATAACCAGGACAGTGGCGATGACTCAGGGTGTGTAATGGGAAAACTCAGATCGGTCACTAGGAAAAGTAACAGGATCGTGCTTGAGTCACCGGGCCACCCTCCCTGAGTCTCTGAAAGGCGGACGCCTGCCGTTGATTCAGAGCCTGCCCTTTGTCTTCCTTTCTTCCAGCGCCCTTCGGTGTTTCACCACGGAGCTCTGCAGGGAGGGCGGGCCGTGGCACCAAAGGAGACGGTGGCTGAAAGAATAGCAGCTAATACTGGAAACGCCTGCCGTGGTCCAGAGCGCTTGGACTTCTTTTTCGGTTTTCTGAGACAGGGTCTCGCCATGTAGACCAGGCTAACTTCGAACTTGAGATGATCCTCCTGCCTCGGCCTCCAGAGCGCTGGGATTACACCATGCCTGCCTGGGTTACATTTTTAATACACCACCTGAGATCACATGGGCTTTAGTCAAGGCTGATGTGCAGCCCTTGGCGGGGGACTTCCAGGCGATCCCCTGCCGCCCTGTGGAAATCCACACAAACAATCGTTTCCAAAGTGCGCGGCCCCACGGTGCGCCCTGAGCGGCAGGGTGACCTCTTCCTCAGGAAGGGCCGGCTGGGCCACACGCAGACCCACCCTTCGACGGCCTGGGGAGTGACTCAGTGTTTAGATGTGATACTGGCCTGACCTACTTCTCCAGTCGCGCCCCTTCCGGATGTATATATGCAAATTAGCCAGCATATGCAAATGCCACTGCCCACTAGCCTCTGGACCTCAGACCTTCTGTGCCCCACTGTGGAGAAAAGGAGACTTGGAGAGAGGTTGATTTGGGCCTGTTTCAGTCCACCAGCCACCAGCTCCAACACAGGCCCGCATGGCACAGGGGCCTGGCGGAGGAGAGCTGCTCCAGGCGTGGGGCACGGGAGCGGGAAGGGAGATGAACACTTCCAGGCCACGCCCCCAAGGTGCCCCTTCTGACCAGGGCCCGCCTCCTAATAGCCCATCGTCCAATCAGCTTCCAAAGGCCTCTCTCTGAGTGCGGGGGGGGGGGGGTCCAGGACATCCGGGTCTAAACCTTGACACAATACCTGGGCAGAATATGTAAGCTGCCTCAGCCTCCCCATGCTGGGTCCCAGGCTGGCGCCACCATGCCCAGCTACAGACATTTTCTGCCAGTTGGGGCCTTGTCTTTTCCTTACGGTGTCTTCGAGGCACAAAAGGCTTTTATTTTGATGAAGTCCACTTTATCTTTTTTTGGGGGGTGCTGGGGCTCGAACTCAGGGCCTTGGGCTTGTGAGGCAAGCACTCTATCACTTGAGCTAAATCCCCAGCCCCTGTTAATATACATTTTTGTATTAGCTACTTTCCTAGAGTCAATGTTTTGCAAGAGAGCGAATATAACACAGGTTTAATATGAGTTACAACATTCACACGCACAAGCCAAATGCAGAAAGAGTGCAGAGCATCTATGTATCACTGGAGACCCAAAAGATTCAGTCGAGGGCTGGGAGCCCACAGCACTGTCCCCTGTACGTCTGTGTCTGCACTACAAGGCTGAAGAAATCTATATTGGAGCCAGAATACGACACTCACAGCAGAGATAAAGACCAGAGCTCACCTGGAGCGAACAGCAGCCATCCCCGACGACAGCAAGGCCCCGAGCTCCTTCTGCCATGAGAAAAGCCAAATTCCCTTCGGGAGAACCAGCCACAACAGGGCTTCTCCTGGGAAACAGCCGGCGCCATCTTCTGCTCCCGTCCTCCTTCACGCTGTGTGGGTAACAATCCTCAGGTGGATCCTCCACGCCCAGAACTACATCAACCCACTTCAGCTGGGCGCTCCTGCTCAAATTGATCACAATAATAAGTTCACCACTATGTATGTGTATATATGTATATGTATATTTTTATTTTTTTTAGAGACGGTCTTGCTGTATAGTCCTGGCTGGCCTCAAACTTGGGTCAATCCTCCTGCTTCGGCCTCTCAAGTGCTAGCAAGGTTTACAGGCATGCACCACACACTTCACTGCATGTGTTTTCTGTTTCTGGTTTTGTTTTGTTTTGTTTGGTGCTGGTCCAGAGCCTTGTACTAGGCAAGCACTCTAACCACTGAGCCAAATCTCCAGCCCCAGCTGCATGTATATTTACAAAAAATGCTATTCTGTAGTTTTGTTCTCTCGGGAGTCCTCTGTGTAGCTTGATATTAGGTAATCCCAGCTGATATCAAACTGGTGGGACCTCCCTCCACCTCTGTGTTGACGACCTCACCCAGACCTGGTTTTATTTCCTTTAAATATCTGGTAGGACTTTCCAGGGAAATTCCTGGCCGAGGCTTTCCTCGGCGGGATGTTTTAGAATCACTAATATAGCTGTATTTCCAATGTGGCAAGCCTGTTTACATAACCTCTTTCTTCCCAAGTCAGTTTTGGTAATTTGTGTTCCTAGGAATTTGTCTTTTTCATCTTAGTTGTCTGGCTCACTGACATACAGTTTTGCACAGGAGTCCCGGACAATCCTGTCACTTCCGTTGTTGGAGGTGACATCCTCCCCTTGAGTTCCTGGTTTTGGTAATATGTAATAGTGACCTTTCTTTTTCTTTGCACAGTCCCAGTAAAGGTTGGTCAATGTTGTTGATCTATTTCTTTCTCTTTGGGGGTTCGGGGGTATTGGGCCTTTGCACTTTTTCACTTTTTTATTATGACACAGGGTCTTGCCAAGTTGCCCAGCCTGGGCTCAAATTTGTGATCCTCCTGCCTCAGCCTCCCTTGGGGACACCTTGCTAGTAAGATGGAAGTGATACCGAAGCCCACAGTTGGAACATACGTCTTCCCACCTCCTTCCCTGCTCCTATTCAGAACCCCTGGGCAGTGGCAAGGCGGAGAGAGGCCAAAGCTAGACTTGCAGGTGCACTTTGATTTCATATGCAGGGAAACTGAGGCACGGGGACTCCAATCAGCCTGTCAGTTTCTGAGCCCAGCAGATTTTCCTAGACTGTGCCTGCTACTCCAAATCTTCTGGACCCCTAGCTGTCACAGCACTGTCAGTCTGTAACGCCTATAATCTGAGCATTCTGGGAGGCTGAGGCAGGAAGATCTCAAATTGCAGCCCAGCATGTGCAATTTAGCAAGACCCTGTCTCAAAATAAAACATAAAAAGGGCTGAAGATACAGCTCTGTGAGGAGGCCTTTGTTCAATCCCCAGTGCTACACAAAAAGAGAAAAAGCAGCCGTTTAGGACTTTTAGCTTTTTCCAAATTCTGAAATATCACCATTTAATTGCTTAATTTTCTACATTTGTTCATTTTAGTTAGACTAGCCCGCGGCTCTGCAGCCCGGAGTATTAGAGAACCTCTTGCTTTTTAATAATAATGCTTAGTGTTTATATAGCATATTTCACGTTCAAAGTCCTTTACAGAGTTCGCTAATTAATCGGAACGCCGCCTGCCGCCCAGGGCAGGTCGGACCATGTTCTCAGGCTCCTAATTGTGAGGGGCGGAATTCCTGCGGCTGCCCGACCCCTCACTCGCTCTCTGAATCTGTTTCTAACCGAAGCCCAGACTCTGGGCCACCAGTCGCAGCTTGCCCTGGGAGCCGGGACCATGCCCAGGTGGGGCACTTGGGGCCGGGGCAGACACACTGCCTCCTGGGAGCCCTCAAGTCAGGGAGGAGAGAGATCCGAGACCTGGCCACGGGGCACAGAGGCGCTGGTCCCCACAGACCGTGCGGAGTTGGCAGGTGGGAGGAGGGGCTTTGCAGAGTGAAGAGGAGTTCTCTAGGCAGGGGGCACAGCCTGAGCAGAAGCCCAGGAAGCAGTACTGAGGGGTGAAACTCAGTGTTTAAAGGAAGAGGGAAGGAAAGATGGGGGCAGAGCCAAGCAGGTCTCTTAGGAGCTGGATTTCCCTGCAGGCAAATAGGTCTCAGAGACTCTTGTTTTTGTCTTTTAGGTTTTTGAGACAGGGTCTCCTTATCTAGTCCAGGCTGGCCTTGACCACTTGGCAATCCTCCTGTCTCAGCCTCCCGAGTGCTGGGATTGCAGGTGTGGGCCACCACGCCCGGCTTCTCTGGGGGCTGATTCTTCAAGGTCAGGTTCCTCTGCAGGGAGCCAGACTGAATCCGGACAGGCTTGAAGTGAAGAGGCTCACTAGGGATCTGGAAAGAAGGCCACAGTCCTGGGTAACGGGCGACAGGACGTGGCAGCGGCGACCGTGGAGTTGCCCCTGGTGTACAGTGGCAGGGGTGGCGAGAGGTGGCAGCGAGCCAGGTTTGGAGCTGAGAAGCTGCAGAGTCAGGTGGGTGGGACCTGGGAGGTGTCAAGACCCCGCTGTCTGGGCTTCTCTCTGGGGACATCGGGGTGGGCAGTGGCTGAGCGAGGTGGGACAGAGTGGTGCAGGGTGCCAGCATCCAGCTCGGGAAGGGACAGTGGGGACCCGGGCCTGGCACAGCCTCCGGAGGGCGAAGTCCCAGGAGCTCTTTGGCCGAGGACGTGCAAGGTGCAGTGTTTGGGGAGCAAGTGTCCACAGCGAGGAGGAAGGGTGCTCTGTCGGCACCCACCCAGGGCCCGGGCTGTGTCTTGGACCTGCCGGAGCTGGCAGGGTACTGGCCGAATGGGGGCCTTGCTCTGCCTCGGAGGGCCGGGGCTCTTCCTGTGCCTCCCCCTGGACTGTCTGTCCTCGGGCAGCAGCAACGGGTGGCCCCAGGGCCTAGACCCAGCTGATGGGTTGGGGAAGGGACCCCCCCAGGTATAAACAAATTATTTTCAGTACTGGGATAGAAGCCAGGGCCTTTGCACTGAGCTGCACTGAGCTGGGGAACCCCTTTTTACTTTTTGAGACAGGGCCTCACTAAATTGCTATATCGCTCCGGCTGGGCTCAAACGTGTGACACTCCTGCCTCAGCCTCCCAGAGCACTGAAATACAAGCATTCACCACCACAGCAGGCTCCAGGAAAATTCTTTGAGTGGACTGAGAAGAGGGTCCGAGGCCCAGACAGGGTCCCAACAGGTGAGGGGGGACAGAGGAGGAAAGCCCTCTAATCCCAGGCGCTCTGCCCTCGGGAGGGAGGGCGGCAGAGAGCGAGCACCGGCCTGAAGCCACCCAGCTTGGCTCTCACTAACGCGGCGCTCACGGTGAAGGCCCAGCCGCCTGCCTGGCGCGTGAGTCCCCGGGGCTGGGGAGGAGCAGGCAGAATTGAACACTAATAGCAAACAGGCCCCTCGCCAAGGGATAATAATTAACTTTCATTGAGCCATGGGCCACTCCCCTGAGCTCTTTGCACGCAGGAACCTTCCTTCCGGTTCCAGGTTCCCCAGAGCCCTGTGGGAGAGGAGCCATGAGGGTCACCTGCATTCTCAGCAGGGGAAACGGAGGCATGCTGCAGACTAGGCAACTAGGCAACGGCACTGGGAGTTGAACCTGGCTTGGGAGGCAAGCGACCCCACGTGCAGGAGGACCCTGCCGCTGTGCCCCACTGCCGGGGAGCCAGGCCAGGAGCGGCTCCCTGAGAGCCCTACACCGACTGCCCTCCACCCTTCTCCAGACTCCAGGCTGTGCCAGGCCCAAGGTGCTGATTTTATCTAAGAGTCACAGGATTCGGATACGGTGGCTAAATGGGTTTGTCCAACACGCCAGGCCTGGAGTGCCACCCTGGAAAGTCCCTCCATATGATGCAACCCACATCAGTGACCAAGTGGGTGGGGACAGCGTTGACTGAATGCCCACCCTGGAGGGTACCTGTGTAGAGCTGATGCAGTCTCTCCACGTCTCTGCTGCACTCAGGAGAAACTGGGCGGGTGCGGCACTGGGGGTGAACCCCGGGCCTGTGCACCGAGCCCCCTCCCAGCCCTTTTCATTATCTGGTGCAGGGTCTTGTGAAATTTCCCAGGCTGGGCTTGAATTTGTGATCCTCTTGCCTCAGCCTACTAGAGTGTCTTACTAGAAGCTTTTAGATCAGGCATAGTGGCACACGCCTGTGATCTCAGCACTTGGGAGACTGAGGCAGGAATACAGCCAAGAGTTCGAGGCCAGCATGGGCGACCTAGTGAGACCCCCTGACTCCTCAAAAGAAACTTTCTTTGTTCATTTGATTTTTGTTGTGGTTGTTTTGAGACAGGGTCTCGCTCTGTAGACCAGCCCAGCCTTGAACTCACTATCAAGCCCAAGCTGGCCTCAAACTCGAGGCAATCCCCTGCGCCACCATACCCGGCTAAGAAAGACACCCTTAAACCTACCCTTTGTGAGATCCTGCCCCTCCAGAGAGCCATCCGACTTGCTCAGTTCTGTAGAGCTCTGCCGATCTCCCTTCAAGCCCAGAAACTTCTATCTTATCCTGGAGAGTTTGCCCAAGGTTCCCTCTCAGGTGACCACACCGTGGGACCTTCGCCAGGGGAGGTGCTGGGTGGGATGGAGAGGTGGCAACGGCGGAGACCTGGAGGGCTGAGCTGCGCCTTCATGGGCTTGGTGACAGAGCAGGGTGCCTGGCCCAGGACCCCCCAACACCAGACCTCTCTCCTGGCAGAAGGCTGCATCCTCCCCAACGTGTCCCTCCTGATTCAGCCCCCTTATCTAAACAAACATGGTGGCTGTGGAGGGAGGGGCTCAGAGGTATCTCAATGAATGAATGAATGATGCCCATCTTGCTGGGCAGTTGTGAGGGCTCACTGAGACAATATGGGTGCTTACATTACCACCCGCCACCAGCCAGGCACCCCCTTAATTTACCATTATTATCAGGACTATTATTGTTATTGTGACCCTGGGGATTGAACCCAGGTCCTTCACACTGAGCGACGTCCCTGGCTCTTGTTCAGTTTTTATTTTGAGACAGGGTCTTGCGAAGTTGCCCAGCTGAAGTTTGGAACTTGTGATCCTCCTGCCTCAGCCTCCCGATGTGCTGGGACAACAGACCAGATGAGGCGCTCAGTAATGGACCTCTCTTCCCTCACCACCTCCCTTCTCTCAGAAGAAAGCCTGCCTGGCCACCCTTCCTCCCACAGAGGCCTGGCTCTCGGCTCCACCCAGCCTCTCCTCCCCTCGCTACACCAGGGCTGTGCCCAACCTCGGTCAGCCTGGCCCAAGGTCAAGGTGAACTACAGCAGGGCAGGGTGGGCGTGGTGACTGAGGGCTGGGCCTGCTAGGAGGAGAGTTACTCAGTGGCCCGCAGCCCAGCGGCGCTGTTACATCACGGCCACACACCCAGCGGCCTGTCACCACCGCAGCAACGCCCCTGGCCCAGGCCCGCCCGTGCAGCCACACGGGAGGCCGTGCCAAGGCAGAGGTGCCCTGCGGTGCTCAGCTCGTGGCTCAGTGGGACCAACTCCAGATTGTCATCGTTGTCAATGAATTGTCATTCGTTTTTTAAATGTTTCTTTATTTTTATTAGCACGTTTGCTGTGCATAGTGATCATGTTCCCCTTGGGGAGTTGGCAGGTGCACATGACATCTGGATTCTTTGCGTCCCTTTCCCCTCCCTCTCTCTCGGTCCCCCTTCCCGTGTGCAAAAGACCGGATGGAGGCCAGGTGTGGTGGCACATGCCTGTCACCCAAGCACTCAGGAGACCGAGGCAGGAGGATCGCTGTGAGCCCTAAGCCAGCCTGGCTACACAGTGAGTTCCTGGAGCCCCCGGTGCCTCCCACGGGAGATTTTCTGCAAGTGTGACCATGGCCAGAGATGACAGAGGGGTCGCGAGGCGGGAGGGGACAGCAGACCAGGCACCAGGAGGACCTGGAAGGTAGGAAGGGCGGAAGGAGCCCGGAGACCGAGGTGGAGATGGCACAGGAAGAGGCTTAGGAGGAGCTGGGCCCGACCCATATTCCCTCAGCACATCTGGCCAGCGACCCTCCCCGGGGACTCCACCAGCGCTGAGCAGGGGCAGCGGCTGAATGTTAGTGAAATAAGACACGCAAGCTTAATTATTCCCATGGTTTCCCTTCTATGAGAAACCCAAGGTGTAAATAAAGAGCAAAACAGAAGACAGGTAATAGAAAACAGGAAGACGATCTTTTGCAAATGGGAGGCGCGGGCGGGAGGGAGAGGAGACAAAAAACGAGATGTGTTATGCGCATGCACCAGCTTCCCACGAGCACTGTGATTATTATGTACTGCAAACATGTAGTAAGAAAAGCAAAAAAAGAAAACAAAAACCAAAAAATGCTGGCAAGGATACGGAGCGGCGGTGGGAGGAACTCGGCTGCGCTGCCGGCGGAAATGTAAATGAGTGCAGCCACCCTGGAAATCAGTGCAGAGGTCACCAAAGTACACTCGGGCCGGCCCCGGTGAGTCAGCGGGCCGTTCGTAAGCCCTGCTAAGTCATCTCCTCCCTGGGGGTTTCCCGCGGCCCGCCATCCCCGCGAGCCCCGTCCCGGCGGAGGTCACTGGCTGGGTTACCCAAAGTGCCCGCTGGCGAGGAGGTGCCGGGCAGTGTCCTGGGGCGAGGCGGGCCGTCCCCTGACCAGGGGTCATTCCAGGGATGAGGGGTCCACACCTTGAGGCAGAGCGAGATCTAAGAGCGCAGCGGGCTGTGTCTGGCTCCTTTCACTGGGCACGATGCTGGCAAGCTTGGCCGTGCTGTGGCGAAGGCCAGCACTTCGTCCTTGCTGCTGATACCGCGCTGGCCCTTGTCCCGGGTCGTGTGGATGGAAACTGAAGGCCGCAGGCCGTGGGACCCCGCAGCATGCGGCCGGCTGACAGGCTCCTGGCACGGGGCTCTGCCCTCCTCCGGGCAACCCCATTGCCAAACACCTCGCACCTCAGCAGCTCCATCCCGTAGGTCAGCGACAGGTGCTGAGCGCGGCAACGCCGGCCAGCTGGCCAGCTGCCTTTACATCACCCAGCGTCCGCCCAAGCCGCGTGGAGTCTCCCGGGCGGCTCTGACTCAGTGGTTGCCATAGGTCCTGGGCTCGTCCCCTGGGGAAGGCCGCGTGCCCAGCCACAGAGTGGACATAAGGCCCTGTGCAGCCTCGAGGCCAACAGGTCACCCCCGTCACCGCTGATCATGGGCTCGGCCACGTGGGGGCGGGGAGAGGGCAGAGGACAGGGCTGTGCGCCTGGATCTTGTGGCCCAGATGCACTTCAGCCCTTCCCCTGCCCACACACATCCCCCAGCAGATTCCGCCTGGGTCTGACCCCTCCCCAGCCCCTGCCCCAGAGCCGCTGCCTCCCTCCGGCTGCCCAGGCTCCCGCGCCCAGGCTGGGCCTCACACCCAGCACCCCGGCCCTTGGTGAGCCTCCCAGCCTCCATACCGGGGACTCGGGCATAGCAGCCCCCCACTGCGGCCGCTGGAGGGGCAGAGGTCCCGTTAGAGGCCTCGCCTCCTGTCTTCCAAGGACAGTGTCCACTTTACAGAAAAGAAAAATGAAGGACGAAGCCAGGTGTGTCATCCCAGTGTGCTAGGAGACTGAGTCAGGAGGATCCCAAATTCAAGCTCAGCCCGGGCAACTTAGTAACTTGCTTATTGAGACCCTTTCTCGAAATTTAAAAAATGTTTTCAAAATGTTTCTAAAAAGGCCTAGCTCAGTGTGAGGCCCTGAGTTCCAGTACCGCAGGATGAGAGTGTCTAAGCAGGTGAGACGGTCAATCAATAAAAATGAACTAAAGAAACTGTGTTGGTCTGTTTTCTCCTTTCTGGGGTGTGATACCGAACACCCACAATTTAGGGGAGGCGAGTTTTGAACTTAGCATCTTGCCTCAGCCTCCCACTGAATTTGCATTCCAAAGAATCATCTCCTAAAAAGAAAGAAAAACAACTTTTAAAAAACACATATTTGGGGGCTGGGGATTTAGCTTAGTGGTTGGAGTGCTTGCCTTGCAAGGATGAGGCCCTGAGTTTGATCCCCAGCACCAAGAAAACCAAAAAAACCAAAACAACACACCTGGGGTTGGGGATTTAGCTCAAGTGGTAGAGCACTTGCCTGCCAAGTGCCAAGGCCCTGAGTTCAATCCCCTGCACCCCAAAAAACAAACAAAAAATACTTATATACATTATACAGTGTACGTGCCAGGTGTGATGGTGCATGCCTGTAATCCCAGCAGGAAAAAAGAAAGGAAGACAGAAAAAAAAATAGAAGAAATGAAAGAAAAAAGAGAGAAAGAAAGAAAAGAAAAAAGAAAAGCAAGCAGAGCAAACCAGCCCTGATTTCTGGTCTACAACTGCCGGGCTGTCCCCTCGTGCCCTTGAGTGAGAAGTTTTCTTGAATGATTTCATCGGTTACTTTCTCTCCAGGTTTGTCTTCTTCCTGGAACGTTCTTTTCAAGTTTATTTCTGATCAGGTCTTCTGGGCTGCACCTCATTTCTCTCCCTCCCTCCTTGTCCCCCTACCCCGGCTCTGCTTCTGGGGAAGCTCTTCGGCTGCACTCTCCAGCCTCCGGCTGAGCTGCATCTCTGCTATTCAAGTTCTCATTCTCCACAACTCAGTTTTGAGGCTGGGGATTTAGCTCAGTGGTTAGAGTGCCCGAGGCCCTGAGTTTGATCCCCACTACCAAAACAAAAACAACTGATTTTTATTTATTTTTCATTTGTTTTGAGACAGGGTCTCACTAAGGAGCCCAGGCTGGCCTCAAACTCTTGTCAATCCTCCTGCCTCAGCCTCCCGAGTGCTGGGATTGCAAGCACGCACCACCCCACACTACTCCCTTCGTGGTCATTTTGACTTTGGGGAAAGAGCCAGAAGTCACACAGTGTCAGATCCAGTGACTGAGGTAGATGAGGACAGACACAGCGCCATGTTTTTATGAGCTGCTTTTCCGATGGATGGCGCTCGGCAGCAGCACTCATTGTATCTGTGATCCCGCCTGGTAAAGACCCTGAGGAAAGAGGACTCCAGAGCTGCTGCAGAAAGTGGCCAGGATGACGGGATGAGTGTGTTCAAAGTGAGGGGAGGATCTGAAGGGGATTCATGGCAATGTCTCTCACTGTAATAATTTTTAAAATTTAAACATCACACTTTACATATAGTCCACCTAGAAGCCTTGTCCTTTCCTGAGTGATTCCCTGGGTGCAAAGAGTGTCTCTTGTTCTAATGAGGCAAATTTTGTTTTGTTTTCTTTTGTTTTTCGAGACAGAGTCTTACTGTGCAGTGCAGAGTGGCCTTGAACTCACTATGGAGCCCAGGCTGGCCTCGAACTCACAGTGATCCTCCTGCCTCAGCCTCCATAGTACTGGCATGACAGGCAATCACCACTGCACTTGAATCTGTTTCTACTACTTTAAGGAGACAATCTCCATTTCCCTGTTCATAAAAATGTCCATCGTCACTTACACTGACACTCTCAGGTGACCATCGCTCTGGTCAAATTCATGATCTCCAAGCTGCAGAGTCACCTGTCCCCCTGAGCGCGAGGTGGACAGACGCTGGCTTCTGCCCTCTTCCCTGCTGGCCTGAGCCCCCGCGGAACACGCTGTGCCACAGATGTGTGCTGAGCTGCGTGTCCCGCCCACCCACTGGACATCGACCCCCGCTGGGCAGAGACAGCCTGTCCTTCAGCTGTGGCACCACCAGCGCTGACAGCCATGAGGCCACTTGGACACTGCCAGGGTCTGACAATGGCCGTCACCCAACTGTCCCTGCTGGGGGCGCCACTCTGTCCTACGCCCAGAGCACCCTGGCGCCCCTTCTCCTGGGATGTGGGGCTCTTCCACGGTGACTGCCAAGGTCCCAGGAGGGTCTGCCCTAGACTGAAGGCGCTTCCTATCATGGTGCCAAGTCACAGAAAAGGCAGATCCACTTCAGCCACTGCCAAAATGTTAAGCTGGGTGTGGTGGCACACACATCGTCCCAGCACTCGGAGGCTGAGGCAGGAGGATCGCCATGAGTTCGAGGTCAGTCGGGGCTACACAGTGAGTTCAAGGCCACCCTGACTACACAGCGAGACCCTGCCTCAAACCACCCCTGCAAAAAAATTAAATAAAAGAAATATATATGTTTATATGTATATTTTATAAATCTATATAAGTGTTACACATGTAGCTATTTCAATGCCATCGCCTAAACAGGACATGCTTTTTCTGGTTATAACTTCCTGTCAGAGAGAGACGTGGGTAGAACATCAGACTCTACAAAACAAAGATTCTTTGATCAGAGAAGAACGCGTGGTAAACTCTCCCGGAGAGAGGCTAATTGGTCGGGAGCAGATCTAATCTCCTCGGGACACTGCTGCTGAATGAGAACTGGTCAGGATGTGTGGACTTTACAGGCCCAGGCTCTCCGTCAGCTCTGTCTGGGTAACTGGCATCCGGGGCCCGCGGCCCTGGCCCCCGACACCAACCCTCCTGCAGAGACGGAAGAGACAGCTCTCTGGACCTGGAGACCCAGTGGCTGCCCCACAGGGGACCCAGGACCTTCCCCCGGGACCCGACTGTGGGTGGGATCCTGTCCCAGGGACGCTGTTGGCTGGCAAAGCCAGCTCATCATGCCTTTCTGGACCACTGGGACAACTGGCTGTACCTTCGCACACGGTGAGCGGGCCCCGGCGAGGCCCAGATGACCCGTGTGATAACCACTAGGCTGGGCCACCAGCGTCTCGCCCCTGGCTCCGAGCAAAATTGGGTACCTGTAGCTTCCGGTCAGAAGCATCCTTGGTCAAGCCAGGCACACGCCTGTAATTCCAACACTTGGGAGGCTGAGACAGGAGGACTGCCTTTGAGGCCAACCTGAACTACACAGTGAGAGCCTGTCTCAAAACCAAAACGAAGCAAAACAAAAGGCTGGGGATGTAGCTCAGTGGTAGAGTGCTTGTCTGGTGTGTGTCAGGCTCTGGACTCCATCCCCAGTACAAAGGAGGAGGAGGAGGAGTGGGAAGAATCACTTTTCCCCTCTAATATCAGGTGTTTTATGTGCATTACTCAAGGACGCAGAGTGTGCACCCACAACTCACCAGGGGCGCAGGAAGCATCCGGGCCTCCGTGGACACCAAGCCATGGTCACCCACCCTGCCTCAGTGTCCCTGCTGGGGAGTCACCCTAGGGCCTCATTTGTTCTACCCGTTCCCTTCCTGGGGCTCCCCAGTCCTGCAGCTTAATTAACCGCGTGGAAAGCTTCCCTGGAGATGAAAGGGAGCAGCAACACCCAGGTTTTCTATATATAGGGCCTCTCGCCTTTCAAGCTCTATCTATCTATTTATCATCTATTAATTGTTCTTTTAAAAGGGAGTAATTGACTCCCGCACAGATCAGAGGCTGCTTTTTGCTTTTTTCTTACAGAGGAAGCTGTGAGATGTGGGGCGGGCAGCTTTCTGAGGGAGACAGTGTTTGAAGGTGAATTCAGAGGCAGAAGGGGCCATTCACCTTGCTTCAAGTGCCTGGTCCAGGCCTGGCCCTCAGCTGCCCGAGGCCACAGCTCGAATCTGCTTGAAGACCACCGTGGGACTTGGGGGCGTCACTCACGGAGAGCCCCCGACCCAGGCCCGGCGCTGAAGACGCCTTTCATTATTTGCTGACCAAGGCCTAGAATCTGTAATTACCATTCTGCATCGATTATTGGTAGGGAGAAAGCATGTTATAATTTTTTCAAATTATATAAATTATCTTCAAGACTCCTTTTTGGAGAACTTTCTGTGACTATATCTGCCTTTGTTTCTGCTTGTATGGAAATTAAATTTTTGCCTTTTCCTGCAAAATTGTCTTTTATAGCCTGCTGGATGATGATAATAATACTCTGTGCTTTCTGAAGGGCCTTTTATCCGGGAATCTCAAAGCACTTCATAAACTTTAATTAATTCTTGCAACAAGCCCCGTGAGGTAGGTAAGTATTATTAACCGCATTTTACAGATAAGGAGAGCGAGACGCACTGAAGTGAAGTCATTTGCCGAAGGCCCCAAAGCAGTTAGAAACTAAGTCTGAACAAGATCGCCCAGCGCCTGTCTTGGGCCTTGCTGGGCCGCGTGGTCCCCTCAGCCACGGCACAACTGATGGAGACATCGACCGAGGCAGTGCCTGCCTTAAATATATGTTGTGCGGCTCGCGGGCATTATGGGGAATTACTCCGGCTGAGTCACAAACTTTGCCCCTGGGGACTGGCCTATCTTCAGGTGGCAAACCCACTTCTCAGAGCCCAAAGCTCTTGCTATACACTCCCTACTGCAAGCCTTCTTTCCCTTATTTCTAGAGTCAACCAGATATGTGCTGTGGTCCAAGCATGTTGCTGGTGGCCTTGGGGCCTCTGCCACCTCCTCAGAATAAATGTGTACAGCCACTGGAAGAGTGGCTATGTTAGTCCCATTTCACAGATAAGGAAAACTGAGGCTCAGAAAGTAAAGTGAGCTGGGTGTGGTGGCGCATGCCTGTAATCCCAGCACTCAGGAAGCTGAGGCAGGAGGATCACTATGAGTTTGAGGCCAGTTTGGGTTACATAGTGAGTTCAAGGCCAGCCTGGACTACACAGTGAGACCCTGTCTCAAAGAGAAAAGTGAAGAGGCTTAGTCAGGGTCTCACAGTGGAACCAGAACCCCAACCAAGTTCTGGCTCAACCAGCCAGCTGACGCCCACCCCCAGCTACCCTGCAGAGACACCGCTCCCACAGTGACTTACCAAGGGGCGCGGCAGAGGCCTCTGCCTCCCCACAGTGGCCCCCGTCCCCCGCCTCGGGACCCAGACACCGCTCAGGAAGCCGCCTTCCTTCCAGCCGGCAGCGCTGCTGACACGGGACAAGCCGGGATCTGAACCCGGTTCTGTGCTCACCGAGGTTGATCTTGGACAGGTGCCGACAGCTCTCTGCCTCAGCTTCCTCAGCAGACAGAGGCACCGCCAGGAGGATCGGGTGAGAGGCCACGCGATGCCCATGGCGCAGACCCTGGTGGACAGAAAGTGCCCACCAGGGTCACTCTGCCTGGTCAGGACAGAGCAGGGGACGCAGACCAGCACCGCCCAGGCCTTTTCTTCATGGCTTTGCCAACATCAGAGCCTCTCAGCTCTGCGGCACCTTCCTGGGTCGTTATGGCAGCCGGGGGTGACTCCCGCCAGACCCAGGATGGATGGGTCCCTGCGGCAGGACGGCACACAGGTCTCTTTCCCGGCTGACTCAGTCTGTGCCTGCTGAAGCACAGCGCCAGCCTTGTCCTGCTCCGGCCTCCTCGCCCACAGGTCCAGCAGCGATCCTGGGACACCAGCCCGTGCCCAAGTTTACCCTGACCTCAGCTCCCCACGCTCACGGCTGCGGTGGGAGCTGAGTGCCATCCTCAGCCCCTCTATCTTTTTATTTGGAGGCAAGGTCTTGCTGAATTGTCCCAGGTTGGGCTTAAACTTGGAATCCTCCTGACTCAGCCTCCCAGAGTGCTGGGATTACAGGCAAGCACCACCATGCCCAGCTTTCCCTGGCATCTTGCCTCATGGCCTCTCTGCCTGTTGGGCCACTTTCACCCTTGACCCTGAGGGACATTTTTCGGGGACAGGAGGTGAATACTATATAGCTGCCCCTGAACTGGGCGAGAATCAGTCTGCCCTGCAGTCTGGGGCCTAAGAATTCCATGTGTCAGGCTAACTCTGGGCCCTGGGGCCTGGCGCTGCGGCCTGCCATCTGACTCCAGGGAAGGTCCTTCAGGGCCATTGCTGTTTGCCTGATCACAACATTAATACCAGACTGAACGGATAATAAACCCACCGCTGGATCTGAATAGCACCCTTCCTCATCCAGACTCGGGTGAGCTCGCCGAGAAGAGCCAGGTAAAATCAAAATAAGACAAGCTTCTGCTAAAAATGGTAACTTCGGTCAAGGCACAGGGGTGCACAACTGTAATCCCAGCACTTGGGAGGCTGAGGCAGGAGGACTGCCACGAGTTTAAGGCTGGCCCAGGCTACACAGTGAGACCCTGTCTCAAACAAACAAAAAAAAAGGAAATTCTTAGCCCTAACATCTGAATATCAACTCTGACGACCACTACTGTTGTGTTAAAGATGATTTATAGGAGTTAAAAGCAGAGATGAAGGAAGCGAAGAAGCAGCCATCCTACAGGATACACATTTGTGCTGCTCCCATTTCACCACAGGGAGAAATCAAGGCAGAGAACTGTCACTTCCCCCAGGTCACACCACTGTTTAAGGGAGAAGCTGGGATGCCAACCAAGCTGATCTGCTTTTTTGAGACAGGCTGGCCTTGAATTCAGGGTGACCCTCCTGCCTCAGCCTCCCGAGTGCTGGGATGACGGCCGTGCGCCGCCGTGCCCAGCTCCTTTGCTTGCTTTGGGTGTGGAGAAAGCCGGGCTGCAAGGACCCCCCAGAGCTCACCTGATCAGCAGCGTCGTGGGCCTCCCTGCCCAGCTGGGAAAGCGATGTCTGCAGCAGGGAGCCGACGTCACCAGTGTGGCTGTGCCGGGCCCTGTGGTGTGGGCAGTGCTGCACTCCCCACTCCCTAAGGACACAGCCATCTGTGCAATTAAGCAGAGCGGAGCCGGCTCCACCCGCAGGCCAGGGGCCACAAGGCCTGCTATGTGTGCCCCGCTTAGGTAGCTGGGAGTTGTCCCCAGCGCCACACAGGCCTCCCTCAGTTCCCTGCCTGTCAGTCACACGTGCTGCACAAAAGACTGGGGCGAGGGGAGTCAGTTGGTTCCATGTAATGAGCGGTTTGGTTTTACGAGCAGGAGACACTGTCTTTGTCCAGCAGCGAGGAAAAGTGGTTTTAAAGCTCCAAGTATGTCACCGGGTGCCTCTCAGACTTGGGCAGCGAAGGGCCCCCGGCGGCAGAGGCACAGGGCGCTTCCCCCAGCAGGCCACAGCAGGTGCGGCTGGGGCTCCCCGCTTCTCCAGGCGGAGTTACATCCTGCTGGATAACACAGCTCTTTCTTTTGCCTCACTTTGTTTTTTGAGACAGGGTCTCACTATGCAGCTCAGGCTGGACTTGAACTGAGGCGACCCTCCTGCCTCAGCCACCCAATGCTGGGAGAACAGGCGTGAAGCACCAACCTGGCTTTGAGAGCACAAGTTCTTACAGGGCCTAGCAACAGGGACTCCCCTGCCTTCCACGCACGCGTTGTCCGAACACGGGTCTTCACGCGCAGAGGCTGCCTGCTGTTTGTGGCTTCGGCCCCAGGGCTGAGGCTCCAACAGGGGGCCCACCAGTTAGGCAAGGCCAGGCAGGCCGAGGTTCACGCAAACACAGTACAACTGAACACCCTGTTTCTCAGCCACCCAAGCCACATCCAGAAGGTCCAAGAGCTGTGTGTGGCTGGCAGCAGCCGTAGGGGACAGTGGAGGGACACAATACCCCATCACCACAGCTGGACGCTGGGAGGCTGAGGCAGGAGGATGCCAAGTTCCAGCTCGATGGCTGAGCAAGACCTTGTCTCAAAAAATGAACAAAAGGCTGGAAATGAGCCCTGGACATCAGGACAGCACGTGTCCCTTGATCCTAGGACCAGTGGGACAGGACATCAGCAGCCAGCACCAGTTCCGGTATAAACTTTCTTCCACGAAAAAAAAAAAATCCCTGTTTATTTGTTTTTTTAAGAGATAGGACCTCACTATGTTGTCCAGGCTAGTCCTGAACTCCCGACCTCAAAAGAGCCTTCTGCCTCAGCCTCCTGAGTAGCTGGGATGATGGGCTTGAAATGCCACACCTAGATCCTGATTTTTTTCTAGTGGTGGGGATTGAGCCTAGGGCCTTCGCACTGAGCTACGTCCTCAGCTTTTTTTCTTTTTTTTTTTTATTTTGAGACGGGCTCTTGCTAAGTCGCTGAGTTACCCAGGTTGTGGTGGATCTCGGTCGGAATCCTCCTGCCTCAGCCTCCCGGAGTGTTGGCATCATAGGCATGGGCCACTACCTACCTACGGGGAAGGCGGCAGGACACTCAGGAGGGAACCGCGCTCCTCTAGTCACCACCCCAGAACCTAGAGCACCAGGCAAAGCCAGATCTGCATGCTACCCCAGGTCACCTGGAACCTCCAGCGGCCCTAACGCACACCCAGCAGCCGCAGGGAGGGACATGCCGACTGTCCAACCCCAGGACTCCGCTAGAGCCGGCAGCAGGGCCTCTACTTGCTGAGAGCTAAGTCTCTCCAGGGTGCAGGGGACAGAAAACAGTCGGCCAGGAACAGTGCTGCAGGGCAATTCACAGGGACAGGACCAATCGCCCAGGCTCAGATGCTGCACCTGGCAGGACCGTGTCCCGCTGAGAAAATGTGGTTCCATGAGGCCAGGACAGTGAGACCCACACGAATGCAGTCACCGGCTTGCTATTCATGGGCCATGCAGTAAATTTCAGTCCACAAACTGGGCATGACTGTGCATGCCTGTAACCCCAGCTCTCTGGGAGGCTGAGGCAGGAGAGTTGCCTAGCCTGTGAAATTTAGGAGCTGGGCATGGGGGTGCACGCCTGTAATCCATCCCAGGAAGGCTGAGGCAGGAGAATTGCAAGCCAGCCTGAAACTGCATAGTGAAGCTGTATCTCAAAAAAAAAAAAAAAAAAAATAGCAATTGAGCAAGAACCTGTCTTCCCCCTCAAAAAAAAAAAAGTTTTTTTCTTTTTCTTTTTTTGGATACACGGTCTCACTATGTAGTCCAGGTTGCTTTGGATTCACAGCAATCCTCCTGCCTCAGCCTTCTGAGTGCTGGGATTCCAGGCATACACCACCACATCTATATCAAAAAATCCCCAGCCCAGAGAAAGAATCCACAAACATCTAAGTGCAAGTTGTCCCAAGGGAAACGGCATCACAGACCAGGCAGAAGGGAGCAGGGAGCCCTGGGCTGGACCTCAGCACTCACCTAGAAGCCCCCCACAGCCCCACCCAACCCTGCACCCTGTACCGCCATGAACCGCAGACCCCAGACCCAGACAGGCAAGGAGCCACCCGGGAGCCTCTCGGCTCCACGGTGCTGAGGGCGGGAGATGCGGCTGCCCGCCCAGGTACGGCCAGAAGGACTTGCTTTGTGTGCAGATCATTTTAAAATCATAATAAAGCTGACTCAAAGTCTGTGCTTGTTATTATCGCCGCGCCGTCCATTCCAAAGAGCGCCACTGATAAAGCTGCTCCTGAGACCCGCCATTGTTCTGAACAATCGCTCGGTCAGGATAGAGTTTTAATAACACGTGTGTGAGCTTCCGGGCCCGCAACACCCTTTCCTAATGTCCTGAGCAAGAATGCACCGTTCCACACCTGGGCCAATTCATGGCCACTGGGCTGCCCGTGCCCCTAGGGAGAGGAAGTCCCTGGGGTTCCCGGCCCTCCGGGCTGGCCGAGTCGCCCAGGTGGGGTTTGGCTCTCACGGTCTCAAATCTCGGCCACCCCGCCTGGGCAGCCTCCCAGGAACAATGCATGATTTCCGCTGCCACATCTGGAGACCTCTGCTAGGTAGGGCAGGTGCTGAGGGTTTTTTCTTTCTTTCTTTTTTTTAATCTCTGAGACAGGGTCTTGCTCTGTAGCCCAGGCTGGCCTCGAACTTGAGGCAATCCTCCTGCCTCAGCCTCCTCAGGGTTGCTTCTTTATGAGCCACCAGGGAGACTGTGCTGGCTCCCAGAGGGGACTGGCCATGGTTGGGTCTGTGCAGAGGTCACCCTGACAGCCACCCGCACCTTCCCATGGCCTCGCCCGGTGCCTGTACCTGCCTCCCTGTCCCCTTCCCTGTTGATGAGAAACTGTGGTATTGGATTTGGGCCCACCTCAATGATCTCATTGAGATCCGGTTACACCTGCAAAGATCTTGTCTCCAAATAAGGCTGCACTGTGAGGGCCAGACTGAGGGCTTCGGTGCAGTGATGCACACAACCACAACAGATCCCACCTTCCAAGGTGGCCTCTTAGTAACTTACTGAGACCCTGATTCACAATAAAAATTTAAAAAGAGCTGGGGATGTAGCTCAGTGTGAAGGACCTAGGTCCAACGACCTCCCTCACCTTCTGTCCACACGCTTTCTGTGTATCTGCAGATGATGCCTGGAACAGGGGCAGCCACTTTGGAACCACGAGGGGAGCTGGGCCAACCAGCACACAGGCACGGAAGTACAGAGAGACAAAAAAGAATACAGATCTTAAGTGTTGCTCTCGAGGCTCCAAATAACAGAAACTGGCACCTCCCTGCCCCAAGACTCGTTCCGTGAAATGGTGGATTTTCCTTATTGCTTAAGTCTGCCGTGCTTACCAGAAAACTCTTCCTAGGAAGCGTCCTGCGGAGAGTAGACTTTGACAGGCCTGGGAAAGGCACGGCTGTCCTCAGCCCTCCCACTTCAGTCTCGCACCAACAGGGCAGCCTGGGAGGAGCTGGGAAGAGAACCGGCTGCTCTTTCTCTCCCTCTCTCTTTAGGAGGGTGGAGGTAGGCAGCATGGGGTTAGTGAGGATCACTGAGCTACACCTCAGCCCTTTTTTTTTGAGACAGAGTCTCACTAATTTGCCAGTCAGAACTGAAAAATATGTATCATCCTGCCTCAGCCTCCCAAGAGCTGGCATTTCAGGCATGTACTACCACACTACCTGATACCTTGAGTCCCCAGGGCAGTGGCTTGTGTGACAAATGTCCTGAGCGTATCCTCCCCTGTGGACGACGGGCTCCTCTAGGGCAGGGAGCTTGCAGATGCTGGAACAGAGGCCGGACGCAGGGCACACCAGCCCACCCCAGCCGGCCACCCCATGCCTGCTCCTCATGCCTCAGGCCTTCCAGGGCTCTGATGGAGGCCCCCACACGCTGCACGGGGAAGGAAGGGAGGAAGGAATCCTCCCTGCTCTGGGGCTTCCCAGAGGTGGGGCCCACAGGGTGGGGCCTCCGCAGAAATAGGGCAGCCACAGACCCGGTGGCAAAGATGCCATGACTTGTTGGGTCACCGGAAGTCACAGGAAGCGCTGGAGAAACCGAACCTCAGAAGCCGCTCCAAGGGCACTGGCAGGAGGACAGGAGAGGACTGGCCCCAGAAGGCCACCATGCCCAGCCTCCAGTGACTTCTGTGTGCTAGGTCCTGGGCTAGGAAGGAAGCCGTGTGCCCATGAGGAATCACAGTCCAAGAGGCAGGCGGGAAGCCGCACCTTTGCACTGAGCTACATCTCCAACCATGTTTCATTTTTCATTTTGAGACAGTGTCTGGCTGAGTTGCTACATTTCTCAGGGTGGGCTGCAGTTTGGAATCCTCCTGCCTCAGCCTCCTGGAGTGCTAGGATGACAGGGCTCAGTACACAGACCCCAGCCCACCGATGAGGCCAGGCTGAGGGAGGCAAGGTGTTGTTAATCTCCAGCTGCCACCACAGGAAACCTCTGGACAGTGGCCACTGTCTCCTGTGGCCTGCATGGCCGCTGACTGGCCTGGCCCAGGGCCCACGTTGAGCTGCGGTCTGCTCCCTCCCAGTGAGCCACCCGGGGTTGGGCCAGGCGGGGCCGTGATGCAACCCAAGGTCCGGCCCCTTCCACGCAATGCAGCACAGGTGACGCCACCGTGGCTCAGCGTGAGGCCTCCCTGGAAGCCGCTCTCCCTGCCCAGGACATGGCATGCACATCACGGGTGGAGGCAGCCACGTTCAGCCTCACGGAGAGAGAAGCCTGAGTTTTTGGAAACACCCCAAACAACTCCAGGGTGAGGCCGGAGTCCTGTGAGCGGTGAGCCACGGACACTTTCTGGTCACACACCCAGATATGCTCTGGCGTGCTGTGCCGGGGGCCCTGCCCAGGTCCTGAGTTAGGGCGCCTTTGCCTGGACGGAGATAACTGCCAAAGGGCCCATGCAGCTGACGTGAACCTCGCTCCACAGTCAACTCACCAAAAGCTTCTGGAAGAAATCTTTAGCTGGGCGTGGGGGTAGAATGTGGCTGTGGATGTGCAGGCAGGCTGCAGAAACCTCATTCCAGAAAGGCTCAAAGCTGAATATTCCAACACCAAGAAAGTATGATCCTTAAATTGTAATCACTAAATACCTTGCTACTACACTTGATCTTAGCCAAAAGGCAGAGAAGAATTGCTAAATACCTTGAAAAGGTCTTTCAGGTAAAAAAAACATTTAAGAAGAAAAAGCTGGGCGTGGTGGCTCATACCCGTAATCCCAGTACTCTGGAGGCCGAGGCAGGAGGATCTCTGTAAATTCCAGGCCAGCTCAGGCTACACAATGAGTTCAAGGCCAGCCTGAACTGCACAGTGAGACTGTCTTGGAAAAAAACGAAAATTCTTCACCTCCACCTTTGAGTAACTTTTAGGTATTTGTTATCAAACATCTTGCAAGGGTGTTATGTATTGTTTTTTTCTGATTTCTGATTTTTGCTGTGGTGGACGGAACCTAGGGCCTCTGACATCCATCCCCCGACCTCTGAGCCTCTCCCCCCATCCTTGTTGCTCTTCTCTTAAGGAAAACAGGCTGGGACAGGGTGCAGCCCACTGAACCCCTCGGAGAGACAGTCAAGTCACACACCTGACTCAGGCCAGGCTGAGTCACTGGACTTACCTCCTAGGATCCAGGTCAGCAGCTCAGTCTTCTGACTCAGCCGAGCTGCCTTGCACCTGCTGCCGGGCCTGTGTGCCAGGAAGCATGTGGCTCCTTCATCTTCCGTTCCCCACCTCACCAGCGAGGAATCCGCAGGGCTTTGCCCCCTGGCTCCCTGGCCGCTTTGCTCCTATGGCTAACAAGGCACTGCCATCCAACACCCTGTACTTCCTCCCGTGCCAAACCGTCCGTGGGTCCCACATGCAAGATGCCAGGCACTGAGGGAAAATGGCCTTCTTCACGGAGGGGGAATCAAAGATGTTCCAGGTAGCAGGGCATGGTGGTGCCCTCCGGGAGGCTGTGACAGGAGGATCCCAAATTCGAGCACAGCCTGGGCAATTTAGCAAGATCCTGTCTCAAAAAAAAAGGTAAACGGCTGTGGCTCCAACTTAGTGCAAGGTCCTGGGTTCAATCCCTGAGGCAAGAAAACAGAGAGTGTCCCGTGTAGTGCTTCGGGCTGGGTTCTCCGCCTGGGGAATGCAAGGTTGGTGGGGTGCAGCTGACTCCCTTCTCCCACCCCTGGCCCGCCACTGGTCACCATGGCTGCTCCGGAAGGACTATCGAAACAAGGGTCCTGCCGAAGCTGTTCTCCCTCTTCTCATTTCTGCGGAAGCCTGGCCCATTTCAGGAAAGGCGCCTCATGCCCTGCTTCACGGTACTCAGACTGTGCCCCGGCCAGGCACGGGAACCAGGGAGGTCTTTTCCACTCCACGGCCTTGGGCGGCTTGTAAAGACCCTGGGGAGGTGACCCGTCCAGGTGTGGCTCAGCTCCCCTAGGATCCGCCTGCACGTCCTGGGCTAGATTTACACTTTAAATTCACCATGCACTGTGTGTGTGTGTGTGTGTGTGTGTGTGTGTGCGCGTCATAGCCTATTTGTTGGATTTTGTCTTCAAGGAAATGAATGGAAAAAGAAAAACTAAAAATAAAGGAAAATCCCAGCATTCTGGGAGGCTGAGGCAGGAGGGTCACCACAACTTCGAGCCTAGCCGGGGCAATTCAGGAAACCCGCCAGGCCTCGGCCATCATGCGGGGACCCTCTGCACCCTCTTCCCGCATTGTCCCTCTGCTCCCGGGGGAGCAGAGCTGCACCGGAAACGCTTCCGGCCCGTCTCCAGCTTGGAGGCACCCGGCTGCGGGGTGCAGAGTCCACCCCGTCGCGTCCACGTGGCCCGTGACCCTGGGACTCAGAACGCATCCGTGATTTCCTTTTTCTGCCCCAGGACACGAGGCTTCGAAGGCCAAGTGGAAAATACAGTTTTCCGCGGCTGTTGATGCTAAAACGGAGCAAGGCGCAGCGACCCCGCCCGCCGGCCCCGCGATCTGCGGCCCAGGGCGCGTGCGCCAGCTACGGCTCGCAGGGTCTGCGCGGCAAGGTGCATGGTGCGCGTGCGCGAGTGGGCTCCGGGCCGAGGCCCGCACGGCCTGGGGAGTGTTGCGCGTGCGCACGATCGCCGCAGGGCCCGCCGGGTCGCTAAGCCAGGCCGGGCGGGGCGGGAGGCGGGGCGCGAGGCCCCAGGCGCGGGCGGCGGGCACGCGCGGGGCGGGCGGCGCTCAGCCACACTGACGTTTCCCCGGTCGGCCGCCGCCGAGCGCCCGCCCCTCCCCCGCCTCCCGGCCGGAACCGATCGCGGCTGGTTTGAGCTGGTGCGTCTCCATGGCGACGCGCGTGGCCTATAAGTAGCGGCGCGGCGCCGCCGGCTTTGTCAGTCGCCGCATCCGCCGCCGCCGGCCGCCCTCAGCCAGCAGCTCGGCGCCACCTCGGGCCGGCGTCTCCGGCGGGCGCAGCGAGGCGGCGGGGGCGGCGGGCGGCCCAGCGCTCGGCCGGCCCTGCCTCGGTCCCGGCTCCGTCCCTGCTCGGTCTCGGCTCCGGCGCGGCCATGGGGCCGGCCCGCGGCGCCCGGGCGCTCTGAGGCAGGTGAGCGCGGCGGGAGGGCGGGCAAGGCCACGTGTGCGGCCGCAGTGACACGTGGCCCGGGCTCCGCCGCCTCGGGGATCCGCGACGCCGCCGGCGGGGGCAGGAGCGGGAGGCCGCGGTCTCTCGAGCAGGTGCGGGGCGCGCCGGCCGCCGGCCTCCGCCCGGGCCCCTCCGCCCCGCAGCCGCACGTCGTAGCCCCCGCCGGTGTAGGTCTTCGTCCTGCCCTGTGCATAGAACGGGGGACGCCGCAGGGTGAAGCTTGCGAGCCTTGCTGGCTCTCAAATCGCGGGACTAACCGTAAGAGGGGAACTCGACCCGCCCCGAATAAGGAGTGCTTATTTAAAAGGCTCTCTGAATGATTTAAAGAAAAAAGCCTGACTCTCCCCTAAGGAGTCGGGCGTGGTGGCGGCTGCCTGTAATCGCAGCTCAGGAGGCTGAAGCGGGAGGGTCGCCGCTAGTCCTTGGCCAGCCTGGGCTCCGTAGCGAGGACCTGGCTCGGGCGAACCGGCGTGCACACAGGAGCCAGCTGTGAGGTTTCCCCAGAGGCTGATCGTGCGGTCGGAGAACCCTAAACGATTGGTGTTAAGTATGGAGGGCAGAGGCAGGACAAAGAGTGTGTTGGTTTATTTCGTTCAGACCTAAAACGGGCCAGAGTTCGGTTAGCTCGTGAGATTTTAAAAAGTTTTTGTTTAAATGAGCGCCTGTCTTTCAACGTATCATCTTGGCTGATTATAGTGAGGTTGTCGTTTCCAGTGACTTAGCTATAGAGACCCAAAGACGTGCTTAAGGAAAGTTTTTCAGATGTTATTCAAGTAAAGGTTTAAAAAGATACAGAAAAACAAAATACTGAGTAGTGATATATTTCAAAGAAATAGACTTCCACGTTTAAGCCTGCTGTTGATTGAAAGATACATAACAGGACAGTGGGTGTTTCAGTCTGTTACTATCAGGAGATTGTGAACAGCCTTCCGGTAGGGTGGTTTAGGCAATTAGAGGTTGACAGTGCCTGAGGCTAAAGTCGAGTTTCTGGCTTGTGGCAGCGGAGTGCATGTGGCCGGGAACCGCTGCCTGACCATGCAGTAGAAAAGAGCCCTACCTGGCAGAAGTTACAATAGGTTAAAGTCAGTGATTTTAAGATACATCATTTGCCAGTATCACTTTTAGTGAAGGCCGAGGACAGGCGCGTTTATCATTAGCACGATGATCTCGCTGATCTTTCTTCCTCGTGCCTAAAAACGACTTCCATATGGTGCCCACTCACAGCTGACTGCGCGGGCAGGGGGAGCCCCGGCCGAGAGTGACAGTTCGTGGTTAGGTAGCAGCATCTGTCACGTGGTGGATTTTTTCGGGGGCTCTGGAAATTCTTAGGAATTCTGGGAGTGCTGAGTAACCTGAGTGCTCTAGATATTTCCACGGTACTGCTTAATCATGAGAAACCCTTCTCCGGTAGTGGGCTAGGGAGTGGCAAGATGTCATACGACTGCATGGCGTTGCTGTGGTGCCATTTGAGGTTGCTGAAGTGCTGAGACAGTGTGGAAATAAAGCTGGCAAAACTCGTGTCCCTTGGGAGGCTTAGGCAGGAAGACAGAGTCTCACATGGGTGGCTTAGTGAGACCCTGTCTCGGGACTGCAGCTCCACGTGAAGGTCCTGGGCTCGATCCCCCACATCAGAAGGCAGCAAACCCTTGTCCTGATAGTGAGCTAAGGACAGAGACCTCTGAAGGCGGCGGTCTCCTCTGGGTGCACAAATGTTTGAACTGTTTGTTCTGAAAGGTGCCGTGTTGTGCAGGGAATTCGAGAGTGCTGTTGGGGAAAACGGCGCGAGTCTGAGGCTCCCCGGCGACTGCAGGTTCACAGAAGCCCACACTAGGAGCGAAAGATTGGATCCTGCACCATTGCCTCCGTCCTGGTCCCCGCTGGGTGTCGGAGTCACCTGCGTCCTGCCTGTGGTGACCTGAGGCAGAAGGCGGACTCCCTTCTCTCCTCAGAACGCTTCCACAGCCGCCCAGGGAGCAGGAAGGATTCCTTAAATTCCACCTCTCCGTTTTCTGCGTGAGTGCCGAAGCCTCGCTGCTTGTGGGTCTGTCCCGTCAGTCCACAGCTGGAGCTTCCGAGTGACTTTCCTCTGCCTGCAGCTCGCTGCCTTCCAGCGTGTGGAGAAACCATGAACAGCTCCCGCAACGAGGAGTTTGACTGCCACTTCCTCGATGAGGGCTTCACGGCCAAGGACATCCTGGACCAGAAGATCAACGAGGTCTCGTCCTCCGTAAGTGTGGGCCCCTCGTGGCACCGCACAGCAGGGACAACGGACCAGCCGATGGGAGCGGGGTGCTAGAGGAGGGGTGAGAGGGTGGTCACCTGAACCACTCTCATTTCAGGATGACAAGGATGCCTTCTACGTGGCAGACCTCGGGGACATTCTCAGGAAGCATCTGCGCTGGCTGAAAGCTCTCCCTCGTGTCACCCCCTTCTACGCAGTCAAGTGCAATGACAGCAGAGCCGTCGTGAAAACCCTCGCCGCCATTGGGACCGGGTTTGACTGTGCCAGCAAGGTGCACAGGCCTGGGGGGTTGTGTCATGGGGCAGCAGGAGCGAATGTGAGGCGGGTGCCATCCTTGCTCACTGTGTGCAGACGGTGTGACCCTCTCTCCCTCCTCAGACAGAGATCCAGCTGGTGCAGAGCCTCGGGGTGCCCCCGGACAGGGTCATCTACGCCAACCCCTGCAAGCAGGTGTCACAGATCAAGTACGCGGCCAGCAGCGGGGTCCAGATGATGACCTTTGACAGCGAGGTTGAGCTGCTGAAAGTGGCCCGGGCGCATCCAAAGGCCAAGTGAGTCATCGTCCCCATCTGTAGGTGGTTCTTTCCAGACCACCCCCCAGGTTCCCAGCGACCCCTCAGCTGGTTGATGAAGCCATGGTTTATTCAGTGTAGTGGCACGGAGCCCGCACCTAGTGTCCAGTTCACTTCTAGCCTGAGGTGACACGCTGTTCCCTCACAGGTTGGTCTTACGGATTGCCACCGATGATTCCAAAGCTGTCTGTCGCCTCAGTGTGAAATTTGGCGCCACCCTCAAAACCAGTAGACTCCTTTTGGAACGGGCCAGAGAGCTGAATATTGACGTCATCGGTGTCAGGTGAGGTCTGGGTGGCTCAGTGCACAGCTGAGACGCCAGGCAGCACCAGCGCCAGCTCCACAGGCTTTTTCTTTCCACCTGTGAATGCAGGAAGCTAAGAGACCCTGTCACTTTTCTTTCCTCAGCTTCCACGTGGGCAGCGGCTGCACCGACCCCGAGACCTTTGTGCAGGCCGTGTCGGACGCGCGCTGTGTCTTTGACATGGGGGTGAGTATGCCGGCCGGTAGTGGGGTGGGGCGGCACTGACAGCGAGTGTGCGTCCTGCTCTGCACGTCCCTCCGCTCCAGAGAGAGCACTGGGAGCCGGCACGCTCCTTAGCACCTGTCTGACTTGCGCCTCTGACTCTAGGCCGAGGTCGGCTTCAGCATGTATTTGCTGGATATCGGTGGAGGCTTTCCTGGATCTGAGGACGTGAAGCTCAAGTTCGAAGAGGTAATTTGTGGGGTCTGGGGATTTAATTGGGGGGGGGTTTCAATCCCCGGCAACCCCCCAAAGAAAGGCAATTTGTAACAAAGTATGAGAGACAGTAACTATTTTAACATGTCCTTCTTAAAATTATTTTAATGTAATACAAGTAGATACTAAGGAAGGTACAAAAACAGTGTTCTAGGAGAACATAAAACAAAATTGCATAACAAAATAATTGGAGACTAACAATGGTTAGTATACTCGATTATCATGATTTTAAAAGGGCCAAAATGTTACTTGGCTCTATGTCCTAGACAGGAAAGGTTTTCTTAGAAAGAAGAAACACAAAAGGACAGAACTTTTCAATGAGGGAAAACTAGTAGTACAAATGAAACAAATTAGCATCTATCTTATTTCTGAAACAATAGACTAGATACTTGGGGGAGTTGGAACTTCCTCCTACTTCCTGTTTATCTTCTGTCTTGCTCTCCTGGAAGAGCTGAGACCTCAGTGTTGCAGCAGGGACAGAAGGGCCGACCCCACAAGGAGACCGTGTCCTGGTGGTGCTGAGTGACTTCCCTCGGTTGAAACTTGCACTTGGTGCTACTTGAGGCCCAGGCAGTCGATTCCTCCTGCCGCTGTGGGTTACACAGAGGAGGCTGGCTTTGGCCAGTGCTCCAGGTGTACGGGGCTAGACTTGGTGTTTCCTGCACACGGAAGGTTGAACCATTGTATGGTGTTTGGGTTAATGGTCATGGTGCTGCACCCTGTCATCCCAGCACTCAGGAGGCTGAGGCAGGAAGATCACCATGAGTTTTGAGGCCAGCCTGGTCTACATAGGGAGATCCTATTTTAAAACAAAACAAAACGGGTGTGTGTTCTCCTCTGTTAAGATTACATCGAAGGGTTTTTATTTTGTTGGCATGTTTTTGCCAAATCAAACTTCAGCACCTTCATACCGTGCTCCTTAGTCATTTGTTGTGTGCGGTTGAAGTCCTAATTTAAAGGGCAGCACAGGTAGCCAGGCCAGACTGCAGTGTGACCGGCTTCCGGAGAGACAGTGTCCCTCGCTCCTGCCTCTCCTGACGCACTGCCTGCTCCTGGTCCCATCGCCCGCGATGCTGGTCTTGCCCCTCGGTGTGAGGCCCGGGTGCATGGCCGCGCTCTGCTCCCCTCTCACAGATCACCAGTGTGATCAACCCCGCTCTGGACAAGTACTTCCCCGTGGACTCCGGGGTGCGGGTCATTGCTGAGCCGGGCAGGTACTACGTGGCGTCAGCGTTCACCCTGGCGGTGAACATCATCGCCAAGAAGCTGGTTTGGAAGGAGCAGGCTGGCTTGGATGGTGAGTATGGGGCACAGGGCCGGGCGGGTTCACCAGGGTGCAGGCCCGGGAGCGGTGCTGATCCGGGCCGTTTGTAGACGAAGAAGAGGCAAGCGAGCAGACCTTCATGTACTACGTGAACGACGGGGTCTACGGGTCGTTCAACTGCATCCTTTATGACCACGCACATGTGAGGCCGCTGCTGCAGAAGGTAACTGGTGCCGGGCGAGGTGGCCAGGAGCTGGGCTCGCCGCGAGCAGGGCTGACGCAGTCCCTTCCCACGCAGAGACCCAAGCCTGACGAGAAGTACTACTCGTCCAGCATCTGGGGGCCTACGTGCGACGGCCTGGACCGCATTGTAGAGCGCTGCGAGCTGCCCGAGATGCAAGTGGGCGACTGGATGCTCTTCGAGAACATGGGCGCCTACACCGTCGCCGCAGCCTCTACCTTCAACGGCTTCCAGCGGCCGGCCATCTACTACGTGATGTCGAGGCCGACGTGGTGAGTGAGCGTGTGGGTACGAGGGGCTGGCAAGAGTGGGCACCCAGGCCACGCGGGGCGCACGCCTGCAGTCTTAAAAAAAGGGTTGGGAGTGTAGCTCCGGTCGCACGTTTGGCTGGCCCGCGCAAGGCCCGGGTCTGGTCCCCCCCTCGCCAAGAAAGACTGCCCCTGCTTGTGCTTGCTCCTGTCCGGCTGAGCGGGAAACCCAAAGGACGGGAGGGAGCTGCTCCCGTGACACTGATCCCAGAAGGCTTCTCTAACTGCAGCCTTTAACAGACGCGACTGGCGGCTTCCCGAGGCACCCGCCCGGGACCCGCTCTGCTGCAGGCCTGGGCTGAGCGCCACTCTGTCCCCTAGGCAGTTCATGCAGCGGGTGCAGAACTGCGGCATCCCGCCCGGCGTGGAGGAGCAGGATATCGGCGCCCTGCGCGTGCCCTGCGCCTGGGAGAGCGAGATGAAGCGGCACCCAGCGGCACGGGCCTCGGCCAGCATTAACGTGTAGACGCTGCCTCCGGGGCTGGGCGGACGAGTGTAGCTTGGATGAGGGTCAGGACCCCTAACTTAATCACTGCTAGTTCTGGACGTCTAAGAGTAGGGTCAGCACAGTGCAGCCTTGGAGACTAGGAGAGGGTCACACTTATCTGTGTTCCTATGGAAACTTTGAATATTTGTTTTATATGGATTTTTATTCACTTTCACACACGCTACTGAAGAGGGCCTGCAGCCGCCAAGCAAGCGTTTGTAGCTTGTACCGCGGCAGCATGGGCCAAAAGCTCAGTGTTGTGACCTGTTTTGAAAATAAAGCGTCTTAAAAGAATTTCAGACTTAGTAGATGTTGTCTGCATTGCGGTGGGCGCACTGGGCCTCCCAGACTGGCCGGGGGACCTGGGGGGCGGAGGACGGCAGCCTCAGTGCACTCTGGGGCCAGGGCCAGTCTGGCTGGTGCCCGCCCGAGGGAGTGACACGGGCGTCCCCCACAGTGCCATGTGGTCCCGACTGTAAAAACTCGGTGTCAGCAACGGCCATGCCTCAGATCTGCACCTTCCTGCCTGGCCGTGGCCATGGCCTGGGATGTTGTTGCTTTACTCGACCTCCCCTCTGCTTCGCCTGAGCCCGCGGGCCCGTCCCATGTGACCAGAAGGGAAGTGGGGCTCCCGCTGCAGCCGCCTGTGGGAAGCGCGTGTGATGAGCAAGTGCAGTCCCACCCAGTTGGGCAAGCACCGGTCAGCAGGGGTGTTACGGGCCCTGCCGGCCCCTCGGAGGGACAGGAAGGGGCCACAGAAGGTCTGGAGGGAAGGGGCAGGAATCTCGAGAGGCACGTCCTGCCTGCTGCTGCCCGGCGAGGCCGTACTGCCCTGGTCTCGGTGGGAGGGCTGTGTGCCTGGTGCCAACGCCAAGCCTCGCCGGGTGAACAGGGGCTTCCACTCAGCGGGAAGCAGCTCACAGGGCCGCGGCCGCCTGGAGCTCCACACCGGGGATTTCAAGGGTTGCGACCCTGCGTCCCTCCCCGCAGTTCCTGTCCCTCCAGCATTGTGTGTCACAGTCTGTGAAGAACCCCACATGTGTAAGAGGGGACAGATGCAGGATGTCTGCCAGGGGCCAGGAACGCTGCAGTGTGGAGATGCCTACATCAACAGCACGACCCCAAACCACCGAGCGCTGCGTGCGTCCCTCACAACCTCAGCTGCATCCGACACATCAGAGCATGTCTGGGAGGACCGAGCCGTGCGAGGCAGGAGACGGACGGCCGGGGAGCAGAGGCCCGATGCGCACCGTCCTTGGGCTGCACGTGTCACGTCCTGCCGGCGGCCGGGGGCCAGTACCTGGGCGTCCTGTGCCGCAAGGCAGGCTGAGATATGCGGACTGTGGCCCGTGACTGCTTATCGCCTGCCACCCCTGCAGCTGCTAAACAGCTGGAGATAGAGAGGGGCGGGGCAAGGTGGGTGTGGCAGAGGGTTGTGGGGGGCTGGCGCTGGCGGGGAGACCACCACAGCGTCTCAGCCCTGTGGGGTCACCAGGAGGCAGCAGAGTCACCCCTGCTGGCGGCTGGGCACACACACACGGACACGGACACACACACACACACACACACACACACACGCCCACCTGTGTAGCTCTGGGCTAGGCGCCCTGCCTGTCACAGGCGGGGGTGCTGTCCGGAGAGAGGAGACCTGGGCACGGACAGGAGCCCCCTTCCCAGCCCCGCTGAGGCTCTTCGAGCGGGCAGTGAGCCGCCTCCGGTCCTGACCGCAGCCGGACGCTTGCCCTTGGGCCATGCAGGCCAACTCTGGGTTCACAAGTAGGGCGCCCCATTTAGCAAATAAAAACAGCGCATGGAACACGTAGACTGTAGTGTCTCCGAAATTCCCATTCATCAGGGCCCGCCGGGAGGGCCTGTGTGTGAGCGGCCCACTACACCCAGGCGCTCCTGTGGCTGCCATCGTTCACCCTGCAGCCAGCTGAGACCAGCCCGGGGCCTGAGGGACCCCGCGCGGGGCCACGAGGGCCTTCCCAGATGTGGCCACCAGAGGGCAGCAGCGCCCCGTGTTGAAGGTGCAGGCCCCACGGCCGGTGGCAGCCACACCAGTCCTTACACCTGCCCGCTCCCCGCAGAGCCCCGACGCACTCGGCGGGTGCCCCCCCGCTGATGCCGCTGGACTTTCTTCCTGGCAGCCGCAGCACCCCCCAGCAGCACTACCAGTTTAGTCTTTGCCAGGCCCAGTTACGTTTCCGTGCAAGTCCAGCCGAGCCACCCCCAGGCCATCCTGTCTCGCCCCTGCACCCACCTGGCTTGGCCTGAGGCCCGGTGACAGCCGGGGGGTGTTACCAGGAAGCGGCCCCCAGGGTCGGCTGACTCGGCTCCGGCACTCGGCCGGAGTCTCGGGAGGCAGGAAAATAACCAGGATCAATCACAGCTGCGTCCCGGGGCGGCCGAGGACGCCAGGAGCATGCGCCGCACACAGGGCGGCCCCTGGGCCGGGGAAGCCAGGGCGCGGGGGCGACAGGCGCCACACGGCCGGTCCGGGCAGAACCTCAAGCGTTTCCCTCCCGGGGCCCTGCCAGGCCAACGCCGGTCACAGCCTGCGTGCAGACAGGTGTGAGTCGCGAGGCTGGCAGGGGTCCGAGCTCTGACAGGGCCACGCCGGCCCCCTTGGCATGCGGCCTTCACACCAAGAGGTTCTCCCTGTGGTTTAAGCAGGGAGGCTGAGCGACGCCGGCGACCGTGGACAAACATGACCCTCACAGGACTCCGTTTATATGCTCATTTTAATACCAGAAATGCCAGACCAATCAACGGGAAGGACGGTCACACAGATGCCCGCACTCACGACAGGGCAGTGCGGCGCGTCCACGGCCCCGGGCGAGCATGCATCTTCATCGGGGCTGCGGAGATGCATAAATACCACGACGACCACGGGCCACGGGGACCATGCTTTAAATAGGGGACCTACGCATCACACCTCACGTCAGCAGACACATAATTTATATACGAGAAGAGAGAAGACCACAGGGTGACACGTGCAAGCAGTTTGGTCACGGATGCATGAGGAAGGCGGCCATGCACGGGAGGGAGGGGCTTGCCTGTCTGCACTCTGTCCTCACGGGTCATGGTCGTCTTTGTCCCTACCCAGCCCGAGAAGCCACCCGCAACCTCGGAGTCGATCAGCCGGCCGCAGCGTGCGGAAAAGTCCCGCTAGTGTCCCCACGGGTAGCCTGGAGCCCGGCACACTGGGCCCGCCCGGGTCCCTCCCCAGCAGTCGCCTTGGAAGGGACGAGCCAGGCAGGAGGGAGGGACGGCACACTGGTCAGGCGGAGGAGGGAGGCGCGGCCGGCCGGGCTGCGCAGGTAGGAGGTCGCGGCCTGGGCTGGGACAGCGGGATGGCGGCGGGGACGTCCACTTTCGCAAGCAAAGCTGAGAACAGCAGGACGAGCCTGTGCCTCCCACAGCTGTCGCCTCCCGACCCTCAGAACTGGCTGGCGCTGCTGGGGTCACACTGCAGCAACCGCACGATGGAGGGGTCGCTCTTGGCACCTTTGATGAATTCTTCCAGGGACAGCTTGCCTGCGGGGTGGAGGCGGGAGAATGAGGGGGATCAGCAGCGCTCTCTGGTCTTTGTGCTTCTGGTGGGGATGGGATAGTCGGGCGTGGTGGTGCATGCCTGTCATCCCACCACTCGGGAGGCTGAGGCAGGAGGATCGCCCCAGTTCAAGGCCAGCCCGGGCCACACAGTGAGACCCTGTCTCCAAAAACAAAACAAAACAAACAACAACGACCCTTCTGCTTTCACTGCTCTCTGGAAAGCACCAGCAGTTCCAAGTTCATTCTCTGGAGTGCAGCAGAGTCTGGTTGGTGAGCAGAAGTGTGGAGAAATGACTACCCCGCACTCCGCTTAATGAGAAATCCATGCAGCTGGGTGTGGTGCCACTCGCCTATAATGAGGGAGGCTGAGCCAGGAGGATCAAAAAGTTTTGAGTTCAGCCTGAGCAATTTAGGGATTTAGTAGGACCCTGTCTCGAAATAAAAAATTTAAAAATGGTGGGGATGGAGCACAGTGTTGCATCAGCCCTGGGTCCTTCCCCAGTACCAGAAAACGACACAGAGACAGGGACAGAGAGGGACAGACAGAGGGACAGACGGGGACAGACAGGGAGACTCTGCCCTGTCCCTGAGGGCCCTCCCCCGTGCTCCGTCACCGGCGAGCCCGTTACTTCCAGACCCAGACAGAGCGGAGGTGTCCGTGTGCGCGCGGGGAGCCCATGTGCTGACGGCGCATGTCCCTCCAGGCACGTACCAGGCGGAGGGACGCGCCAGGGCGATGCGCACCAGGCGGCACCAGGCACCCAGCAGGGACCCTAGCTGGGTGGCAGTTCTAAAGACACTGGTGACAAGGCTCCTGCATCTGTTCTTCCTTTTTTAAATACTGGGTCTCACTGTGTAGGCCAGGCAGGGATCAAACTCAGGATCCTCCTGCCTCAGCCTCCCAAGTAGCTGGGATCTGCGCACAGTCACGTCCGGCTTCACAGTTGTTTCTTCCCCACAGTACTGGGGAGTTCAATAATCCAGGATCTTTGTGCTGAGCTACACTCTTAGACCTATTTTTATTTTATTCTATTTGTTTTTTTTGTTTGTTTGTTTGTTTTGAGACAGGGTCTCACTATGTAGTTCAGACCGGCCTTGAGCTCACTATGTAGCCCAGGCTGGTCTCCAACTTGCAGCAATCCTCCTGCCTCTGCGTCCCAAATGCTGGGATTATAGGCGTGCGCCACCACGCCCGGCTTATTTTTTATTTTGAGACAAGGTCTCTCCAGATCTCTAACTTGCCTGAACTTGTGATCTTCCTGCCGCAGCCTCCTGGAGTGCCGGGATGATGGGTGTGCATCACACGCCTGGCTATGAGACCAGACCTTCTGCCTAGTGTGTGGTCCTGGAGTCCAGGCGCAGCCAGTCCAGGCAAATGAAGCCACTGCGCACACCCTGACCGGCTGGGTCCCCTTAGCCCCTAGGGCATCGGAGGACACTCCCGTCTCAGCTTCCCGGGCCCACCCCCAACACATCCCCAGGAATATGGGTGCCCGTCTGAGAAGAGCAGGGCCGCCAGGGCCCCCTGCCACCCTACCATCGTTGTTTGTGTCCATCTGCCTGAAGATCTTGTCTGTCCGCTTCTCCGGGGTGGACTCGTCCTCGGGCATCTTCATCACAGATGACACCATCTTGTAGATGGCCTGCAAGAAGCGTGCGACGGGACACTAAGGGGACGCAGAGACAAGGGACGGCGAGAACGGCCACAGCGTGGGACTCCCTGATGGCCCAGGACCCGCCCCTCACAGGACACTGTTCCCTGGACGCCGCAGGACTCTCCCAGGGCAGAGGCTGCAGAGAGGGACTCCGAGCCTGGGAGTGCAGAACTGAGCCTCTCCAAGGGGACCAAGACAGAAGTGACTGATGCGCTCAGCTAGGGCTCAGCCAAGAATCAGTAAACACTGGCATCCCCCCACTTTTGTTTGTTTTTTGAGACCAGGTTTTGCTTTATAGCCCAGGCTGGCCTTGAACCTGTAGCGATCCTCCTGCCTCAGCCTCCTGAGCATTGGGATTAAAAGTACACACTACCATGATGGCTTTTTTCTTTCTTTTTGGTGGTCCTGGGGATTGAGCCTGGGGCCTTCTCCCTGAGCTACAACCCCAGCCCTTTGTATTTTTTATTCTCAGAGAGGATCTTGCTAAATCACTAAGTTGCCCAGGCTGGACTCGCATTTGAGATCGTCCTGCCTCAGCCTCCCAGAGTGCCAGGATGACAATGACGGGTGCGCACCACGCCGGGCTTAACAATGGCTTTTAGCAACGGGCTGCTGAGCCGGGCGACACGGACCCCTCTCAAGGGGCGGCCGGGGCGGCCCAGCCGCTGAGGCCTCTACCTGCACGATCTCCAGCATCTCGCTGCGGCTGATGTAGCCGTTGCCGTCCAGGTCGTACATGCTGAAGGCCCACTTGAGCTTCTGCTCCAGTTTGCCCCGCGAGGTCACGCTCAGTGCGATGATGAACTCCCGGAAGTCGATGGTGCCGTCGCCGTTGGTGTCGAAGGTGCGGAAGACATGCTCGGCGAACTTGGAGGCATCGCCGTAGGGGAAGAAGTTGGCGTAGATCTTCTTGAACTCGTCCACGGTGAGGTGGCCGGTGGGGCAGTCCTTGAGGAAGCCCTTGTACCACTCCTGCAGCTCGTGGTCGGTGAACTCCGTGTTCTCGCGCAGGTCCTGCAGCACCTCGGGCCGCAGCTTGCTGTTCTGCTTGCCCATGGCGGCGGGCACCTGCGCCTGCGAGACAGGTCGGCTGAGGCCCGCACTGGCCGAGCACCCTCCCGACTAGCCCGCCACCGCTGGGCGTGCTGAGACAGCGTCTCACTGTGCGTCTGGGCCGGCCTTCAACCTGTGGGGATCCTCCCGCCTCGGCCTCCCGAGTGCTGGGACGACAGCCACGCTGAACCACCACGCCCAACTTCTATCTGTAGTTTCTGTATTTTCCCCAGCACCAAAAAAAAAAAAAAAAAAAGTAAGTCTACCTCACATAATAAATACACAAAATAATAACCAGCTGGGTGTGGTGGCACACGCCTGTCAACCCAGCATTCTGGGAGGCTGAGGCGGGAGGATTGAAGGCTTGAGCCCAGCTTGGGCAATTTAGCAATCTAGGGAGATCCTGTCTCAAAATATAAAGAAAAGGGCTGGGATGTCACTCAGGGTGAAGGCCCTGGGTGCAACCCCCAGCCCTGCAAACAAAAACCAAACCAAACCAAAACAAAACACAACCACCGAGCCGCTACTTCCGGACAACTGTTGCCCCTCTCTCCTCCCTCCACGTCTGCCACCACCTGCCCTCCACTATCAGCTTTACCTAGACTGACCCTACAGGGCGGGAGGCGGCCAATCTCCCCAGCTGGAGCCCCGCTCCAGCCTCCCCCGCTGCCCCCCACAGCTCTCTGATCTGCTGTGGGACTTGGGGTGACACCACCTGCCCACGTACTCTGGAAGGCTCCAACATGTCCTGTGTTTAGGGCAGCAGGGGATCAAACGCGGGGCCTCTGCAATGAGCAACACCCTAGTACTTTATTTACTGAGACGGAGTTTCGCTGTTACTAAGTTGCCTGGGCTGGGCTTGAACTGGTGACCCTTCTGCCTCAGCCTTCCGGAATGCTAGATTATAGACCTTCATCATGGAAACTCAGTTAATTAAAAAGACAAACAAAATAGTTGAAGCCACCCCGGGGACGTGATGGCTGAGGCCAGGGTGTGTGATGGTGAAACTGCTTGACCGGCTTGGGCTCTGCCAGGGGACGGGTGGTGCACACGCCTGGCTGTGCCCGGGTGCTCGTGGAGGGTGACCCCAGGGTCTCCTCTTCCCCTCTGGCCCCTGCTCTGCTTCCCAGCCGCCATGAACTGAGCAGCTTTGCTCCCCACACCCTCTGCCATAATGTCCCTGTTTTGGAGCAGCCAGCCATGGACTAAACACCCTGAACTGTGAGCCAAATTAAACTCTTCTCCTTTACGGTATGGGGGCTGGACCGTGTGTCCCAGCTACAGGAAAGCTGGTCACACACTGTGGCTCAAAGACAGGGTGAGCGCGAAGCAGGGTTGGTCCAGAAAACCGTGACTGACAAAGCAGAAAAAGCCGTCCTCGGAGCTCTGTCCCGGACACGGGTGGGGCTGCTGCCCACGTAAAGATGCAGGGAAGCAGGGTGTGGTGGCACACACCTGTCATCCCAACACTCTAGGAGGCTGAGGCAGGAAGATCCCAAGCTCCAGCCCAGCCTGGGCTACTTAGCAAATTAGTGAGGCCCTGTCTCAAAATAAAAAGCCAAAAAGGGCTGGGGATGGAGCGCAGTTCCATCCCCAGTACTGCATTAAAAATAAAGGAGCTCATGGGTACTGACTAAAGCTACCGGTCTCACACTCCTGGTCACTCACCAGGACAAAAGCCGGCTGCAACATTTAATGCAAAGCAGCCCACATTAGGGTGAGCTCTCGCGGCCCAAGCAGCCTGGCACGGGGACCTGGGGTGGTTAATTAGGCACGGACTGCGGCACAGTCACCCAGGAAAGGCGGCGAGGAGACTCCCAGTTCCGGCGGGCTCAGCTACCCGGCCCCGTTGCCAGGGCGGCGCAGCCTCACTGGGTAGAGCCGGCTTTCCCCTCCGAGAGGCCCGCAGAGGACCGGCGAGCCACAGCACCTGGTGAGTAAGACCAGACGGCTGCAGGCGACACTGCGTTCTAGTGATGGAAACCGGGGGAGGCGGCCAATCAGGCTTCCCACATTCTCCCACCTCGTGACTGTCTCATTGTTCCTGTTGTGCTAAATTGTACAGAAAAAAGTGAACACAGAGCTAGGAAGCCCTAGGTAAATATTTAACCCGCAGCCAGCAGCCAGCAGATGAAAGCCTCTTTAATGGCACAGAGCTCCAGGGGGCCCGGGGGACAGAGCGCCGAGGTCCCATTAACCATGGCTCAGCGCTGCAGGCTCAGCTGCAGGGTGTAGCAACGCATGCCTGCCATCCCAGCAAGCAGGAGGCTGAGGCAGGAGGATCGATGAAGGGCCAGGGCTCAGGAAGAGGCTGGAGTGGAGTTTGCTGTGAACTCCAGCTTCAAGGCATCAGGGCTGGTATGTGATGGCATGGAACAGACGCGAGGGGCACCGGTGGGAAGCAGACAGGTCTGGTCTTTCCTACCCAGCCCCAGCTCCACCCAGTGATCCACAGACATACCCTCCTCTTACAGAGATTCTCCTGCCTCTGCCTCCTGAGTGCTGGAATGACAGGTGTGTGCTAGCACACCCAGCTCTGATTACATTTTCCCAAACAACTCAGGTGTCCTTTGCTCCCAACATGCAGGCAAGAGTCAGGCCTCCTGTAGCCTCCGCTGCTGGCGCAGTCCAACAACCAGAGTTGCAAGCGGAAGTACCTGGGGCCAGGCAGGTTGCAGTGCACGCTGGCGGACACTAGAGGGCGAAGACGGGCAGTCTCCTGGGCCCGAGCTCCGAGGCCCCGCCCTTGGCCACACCTCCACCCGCCTTCTGCCTCCCTGGGGTGCCTCAGTTTCTCCATCCATAAGCTAGGACGGCTGCATACACCCCCCCAGCCACATGTGGCTATCGATCATTTAAAATGTGGCCACTCTGAACCATACATGGGCCTTCCTCTGTAAATACTGGATTTTGATGCTTTTTTTTTTTGGTTTTGATTTTTGAGACAGGGTCCCGCTATGCAGCTCAGGCTGGCCACAAACTCATAGTGATCCTCCTGCCTCAGCTTCCTGAGTGCTGGGGTGACAGGCAAGCAGCACCCCACCCATCTCTCCCTTCTGTCTCCCTGGCGTCGTCTGTGGAAAGGGACGTCGAGTGTGGCCCAGCGACCTGGTGGCCTGGACATCAATCTAGCCGCTGACTGAGCCCAGCACTGGCCACCTGTCCAGGGAGGAGGTGATAGTGGCCCCTCAAGGACAGAGGTGGGCCATGGCTGTGGAGCATGGTAGGGGGGATCCCCAGCAGGGTGGGGCTGGGAGAAAATGTACGGAGGCCCCAGCAGAGCCAGGCGTGGGGGTGCATGCCGGTAACCTCTGGACTCTGGGTGGCTGAGGCAGGAGGATCTCAAATTCAGTCCCGGCCCGGGCAACTTAACGAGACTCTGTCTCAAAAAATAAAAGGGGCTGGGGATGGAGCTCAGTGTGACGGCCCTGGGTTCAATTTCTAGTCCTAAAAAAGAAACAAAAAGAGGCCACAGCAGGTGGCAGCCTGAGACTTCAGCCGCCACCCATATCAGGATGTGTCTTGTCCCGTCCTCAGCCGGGGAGTGCTCGGGGGAGCTGAGGGCTCCTGACCTCGGGGTGACTCACAGCCCTGCCACATCGAGGTGGTGGGACTGTCTCAGTTCTGCTGGGTGCTGCAGGCCCAGCTGTGAGCGCAGCAGGAGCAAGCCGGACTGCGCTTTGGGTGTCTCTGCTCCCGCTGACACAGCCCGGCCTGGCGGACACCCGGGAGGGCACAGCGGCTCCCTGCGTGCTGAGCTGGTGCAGAGTCAAGCAGTGGCACTCCAGAGTGAGACCCACGTGCTCCTCCTCCAATGGGGTCCAGTAAACGCGGCCGGGGTCTCCTCCCAGCTCCCTCTCTATTGTGTACTGGGGATTGAACCCAGGACCTCTGCACTGAGCTGCATCCCCAGCCCTTTTTATTTTTTAATTCTGAGACAGGGTCTTGCTACATTGCCTAGGCCGGGTTTGAACTTGGAAACTTCCTGCCTCAGCCACCCAGAGTACTGGGATTACAGGCGTGTGCCGCCACGCCCGGCTCTGTGCCCCTTCCTGCCCTCTCCAGACTCAGCTCCTCCTCCACCACACTCTGCGCCTGACCCCCGAGTGCCAGTGGGTGGAGGGGCAGTGCTTCTTAGATGGACCTACAGCCCCTGCCCTCAGCCTCCCTCGTGGACCCCCAGGACTTAGAGCGGGTTTCTGGCTACCCAGGACGTGGCCGGGAACAACCCAGACAGCACTCACCGAACAAAGCAGAGTAACTGTTGGCCTAGAGGGAGGAAGGAAGGCAGCCTGGAGGGTGGGTCAAGGGAGGGAGGGAGCAGGCCTGACTGCCTGGGCGACCCCTGAACCCAGGACAGGCACATTTGTCAGCCATCCCCTGGCCCTGCAGTGATGACTTCTAGGCCCCAGAGCTGCACCGGGGGCTGAAGAGCCCAAGACTTCAAGGAGAGAAATGTGAGCTCCAGGCTGGCTCAGAATGCTGGGGCCTCGGGGAGAGAAGGAAGAAGGATCGGTGGGGCCCCCACTGGAGGCTGGGGCTTGGGGGGCGGAGGCCTGGGCTGGAGGCTGTGGCCCAGGCGCCACAGTTCGGGCAGCAGTGCAGCCCGATCACCAGACCATCATGGAGGCTCTCACTCCCCAGGGCGCCGAGCCAAGCCGCCCAGCAGTTAAACTGGCCTCCCTTTGCTCCCTACGTCCCTCCAGACCACAGCGGCCCAGGCTGGCCTCGTTCACGGGTTCCCGGGGCAAAGCGGGCCCCACAGAGTCCACAGTGGACGGGAATGTCCACAGTGGGGAGTGTGTGTGCACGTGTGTGTGTGTGTGTGTACCAGGTGTGACAGAGACATAATGTGGATGTTTCAACTAAAAAAATTATTACAGTAAAAGCCACATTGCCACGAGTCCCCCTCACAATCCTCCCCTCGCTTTGAACACACTCTTCCCACCGTCCCGGCCACTTCGTGCAGCAGCTCTAGAGTCCTCTTTCCTGAGGGTCTTCAGCTGCGCTGTCCTGGCTGCCTCAGTGTCCTGAATGGATTCAAAACGTTTCCTTTCATGGCCATTTTGACTTTGGGAAGTAGCCGGAAGTCACACGGTGCCAGATCCGGTGACTAAGGTAGACGAGGACACGGCACTATGTTTTTACCAGCTGCCTTTCCGCTGGATGGTGCTCAGCAGCGTCCACTGTATTTTTTTTTCATTCATTTTATTTTTTAATCACACCTGGAAAAGACTCTCAGGAAAGAGGACTCCAGAGCTGCTGCAGAAAGTGGCCAGGACAATGGGAAGAGTGTGTGCAAAGTGAGGGGAGGATTTTAAGAGGCTTCATGGCAGTGTGTCTTTTGCCGTAGTAACTTTTAAAAAAATTAAGCATGCTCTGTTGTTTTTCTTTTTGGGGGGGCTGCTAGGGATCAAATTCAGGCCTTGTGCTTGCCAGGCAAGCATTCTACCACTGAGCTAAATCCCCGCCCCTACACTGTATTTTGATCACATCTTGCACGTGCATGTGTACATATGTGTTGCATGCATGGGTGTGGAGGCGGGAGGGAGCCACTCACAGGAAGTGATACTGCAAAGTCATCCCGGGCACCCTAAAAATAAGCTTTGCTGTGGGATGGACTTTCCATTCCGAGGGTCTGGAGTCCACATGGGCCCGTGTGAGGACAGCCGGCATGAGGTGTGTGAGCGTGCCGGGGCTAGGGCCTGGCCAGCGCGATGGGGCCACAGCCAGACGCCATCGGGCAGCAAGCCCAGGTCATACCCTCCCGAGGAACCCCTGATCTCCAGCTCCTCAGCCTTCTGGAAGAGCCGCTGCCCCACCAAATCTCTACAGGCTGGGAGATCTTCTAACCCAGAGGGCAGGGCCCGAGGTATAAAGGACCCAGAGTGTCCAACCCATCCTCTCATCCCCTCCAGCCACACTGGCCATCTATGGCTGCTGTCTGTGCTGCAGACACGCTTCTGCCCCAGGCCCTTTGCACAGGCATTCCTGAGATACACAGGGCTCAGGTCTTTGCTCAGCCACCTCCCTGGGCACTCCAACCACAACAGAAGGCTCAACACACACCCTCCATCCCTCTTGCCGACTTTAGAGACCTCACAGGCCATCTCTGCCACCTGAAGACCTCTGACCTGCTCGGGCTTCCAGTCTCACCAGGCCCCACCAGGCCCCTGTCCATCTGCGAGCCAGGCGCCAAAAGATGTGTGCGCGGGTGCTCCCCAGGGGTGCAGACCCGGCCACTGGCTGCTGCCCCGTCTCAGCTCCAGCAGGGTGGGGGAAGGCAAAGGAGGAAGGCTGCGCTGTGCAGGCTTGTGTCTGCCTCCTTTCCCCTGCAATGCCGGGACTGGACCCAGGGCCTCTGCACCGAGCTCTATCTACAGCCCTTTTTATTTTGAGACGGGGGCTCTCTACATTGCTAAATTGCCTACGCTGGGCTCGAACTTGCAATCCTTCTGCCTCAGCCTCCTCCGCGTGCTCCTCTACCCCCAGCTTCTTTTCTCTGGGGGGAACCCAGAGCCCCTCCTGCTAATCTGACCTGAGGCAAAGGTCCTCCACAGGCGTCTCCTCCTCAACCAGGGACAACTTTTTCCGCTTTGGACAGGAAAAGCCACCCCACCCACAGGAAAGCAAGGGACAGTGCTTGGCAGGGAGCACCATGTCCCCGGATATCCTGGCTGTGGTGGCTGGCGTGCCGGGTGGGAAAGCAGCTGCACTTGGCAGAGCCTGGCACCTGCCCTCCGCCTGTGTGCCCCTCCACCCGGTCACCTCCAAAACTAAGGTGGTCCCCAAGCAGAAGCACCAAGAGTCAGACCACCCACCCAGAAAGAGCAAGAACCCGGCTGACCCCGGCCCGTCTCCACCCCTGCTTCCCCATCCGTCCCCTGGGCGTGTCGGGCAGCCCGGTCTCCACTGCTAGACAGCAGCGCTCTTCCACGGCAAGGCGGAAGCACCCCCACCCTCCGCCCCACCGGGCCCAGGCGGCCTCGCTGAGGCCCGCTTACCTGGGGCGGAGTGGAGAGCGAGACGCGGCGGCGGTCAGAAGCTCCGGGCTGGCACGAGGGCGCGGCAGGCGGCTAGATCATGCCCCTGGAAGACAGGACAGGGTCACTCGGGTCTCACTGTCCCTCCGGCCACTCCGCCGCATGGGCTGGGCCCATGACGGCACAAGCCCCAGGCTAAGGGTTGCCTGGTGAGACACCAGCCGCCCCTCTGCCACCCCAGTCACTGTAGCTTCCTTCTTTCTCTCCCTGCAAACTGGCAGGCTCCCCCCGACCCTGGCTGACTCCTGGAGGACCACACGGGGGCCCGGGGCAGGGCACACACCAGGCGCTCAATACTGTGCCTGAAAGTGGGCGTGGTCGTGCACGCCTGTCAACTCAGCACTCTGGGAGGCTGAGGCAGGAGGATGGCAAGTGGGGCTCCCCATGCTCTACAGAATGGGGCTGCCTCCAGCCCCTCCTCCCTCACACTCATCCAGCTGTGAGTGCTGTAGGACCAGGAAGGTGTCAGCACCCTTTCTGTGCATGTGGTGTTTCTGCCGCGCTGGTACACAGCAGGCTGTCAACACACAATCAGTGGTTGATGAAGGAAGTCCTCAAACCTAAACTTGCAGCGAAAACTCAAGACCAGAAACCCTGCACATCATCCTACCAGAAATTCTCACAGCAAGACTAATGTACTTTTTGGGGGGGCACACAGACAGGGTCTCGCCATGTAGTTCTGCGGGCCTTGAACTCACTATGTAGCTCAGGCTGGTCTCGAACTCACAGCAATCCTCCTGCCTCAACCTCCCAAGTGCTGAGATTACAGGCGTGTGCCACCGCACCCAGTGACTAATGTGCTTTTAAATACAGTATTTTGTGTTGTGTATACACATAACTATAAATATACATGTCATATATGGGATTTTTTTTCTGGTATTGAACCCAGAGCCTTCACACTGAGCTACATCCCCAGTCTTTTAAAAATTGTATTATTATTATTTTTTTTTATTTTGAGACAAGGTTTTGCTAAATTACTAGTTGCCCGGGCTGGGCTCGAATTTGTGATCCTCCTGCCTCAGCCTCCCAGAATGCTGGGATGACACGAGCCACTGTGTATGCTGCTTTGACATTGGGGGAAACTGAGGTCTAGACAGGGTCAGGGATGCCTGCCACAAACCCCCTCCAGGCTCTGCTCTGCAGCAGCTTTTGGGAACACAGCACCCTCTCAGGCTGGCTTGGGAGTCCTTGGGCAGTCCCCTCAAAGGCCCACAGCCTGCCACCTCTGGGGACACTCTGCCCGGCCCACGCACGGCGCCGACCCACAAGAGCACTGTCGTCCCGGAAAGCCCCGGGTGGCGTCAGGGTCAACAGGGAGGTCGAGTCCAGGGTGGCCCGCGCCTGCGACCCTGCCAGTTTCCTGTGTGTGAGCAGGGGGTGCCGCCCGGGTCTCCCAGCAGGATGGTCCTGGTCCCAGAGACCCCGCAGGCTGCTGGGATTGTGAATTTCCTCCGGCCCCATCGTTGAACCCCAGGGGCTCCCCAGCCACCGGCTTCCCAGCCACAAATACAGACGACAGCGCCAGAGCCCTGACTCGGGCCAGGAGTCTTTACGCAGAAATAATCACAAGGAGCTGCGTCTGCCGGCCCCTGATTCTCACAGATCGGCAGCCGCTTCCTTGCAGCAGCCCTGCAGGGTGCAGAAGCCAGATGGGGAGGGAGCAGGGGAAGAGGGGTGTAGCTGAAGGGCAGCTTTTAAGGTGATGAAAATATTTTAACACTGTGGTGAAATATTTTAACATGTACTTGTGACTATACTAAGCCAATAATCTATATACTTTACATTTACTTTACATTAAATGGGTAAATTGCAGAGAATATGAATTATATGTCCACAAAACTGTTTTAAAAAGGAGAGATCTTGGTCAATGTCCTTCCGCCTCTTTTACAGCAGAGCGCAGAGCACGGAGGGGCAAAGGCAGACAGAGTCTCAGGAGGAAGCGGACAAACACAGGGCTCCTCAGCAGGGCCCCGGGGATATCAGGGTCTCAGCACTTGTCACCCACGGAGAGAACCAGACAGGCGGCGCCTGGACATGGCAACCTCATACTGGAAGATGTCCCCAAGGAGCCAGCCCGGGCTGAGCCGAGGACCACCCAGAGCAGCACCTGGGCAGGCCACAGAGGCCGCCTCCCAGCACCCAGCAGCCTCACATCCAGACATGAGCCTCCCGGGCTAGCGCCAAGGCCTGCACAAAACCGGAAACAGCCTCACCTGTCCCCTCCCCTGGGCCCGATGGGGGCTCAAGAGGTGACACATTATCTTATTTATTCATTTTATTTAATTTTTTTCTCCACATTATTTTAATATATTATTAAATCCTACCGAATTAGGAAGCAGTGTCTTGGGGGTCCATGGCCATTAATCGTGGTACTTTGTCTTAAAGGGAGTGAGAATCACCTAGATGATGGGTGGAGCACATTTCTGGGCATGTCCGAGGATGATTGACACAGAGGCCAGCAAACTGGGTGGGACACCCACCCCAGATGTGGGTAGTACCGGCCAATAGCATTGTAGCCTGGGTGAGCTAAAAGGGAAAGAAGCAGGAAGTGCTGCCCTCCAGTCTTCACCATGGTTCTTTGGACACTGGTCTCATTTCTTCAACTGGAAAGCTCCAGGGAGCATCCAGGCCTTTGAGCTTACACTGGTGCTGTGTCCTTGATCCCGTACTTCTGCAGCTTCCAGCTTCTGGGGCTGAGCACCTACAGGATCCTCCGGTGCACAGACGGGCAGGGTGGACTCTCCCGGCCCTGAGCCCGAGCTACGTACTAAATTCCCCCCATAATGATGCACATGTTTCCTACCGATTCTGCTCCTCTGGAGAAGCCTAACTAATGCAGGGTATGAACTCAGAGATGGACGGTGTGGATTACAACTAATTCTGAGGCAACTGTGGTTTAAAAATAACTAATTCCACCACGGTCCCCAGGTAATGAGCACAGCTGTGCCCAGAATACTATCTTTGGTTGCACTGTCCTGGCTGCGTCAATGTCCTGAATGGATCCAAAACATTTCCTCTTCATGGTCATTTGACTTTGGGGAAGAGCCAGAAGTCACACGGTGCCAGATCCGGTGACTAAGGTGGACGAAGACACAGCGTCATGTTTTTACAAGCTGCCTTTCTGTTGATGGTGCTCAGCAGCAGCATTTACTGTATTTGCAATCACACCTGGTGAAGACCCTCAGGAAAGAGGACTCCAGAGCTGCTGCAGAGAGTGGCCAGGACGACGGGATGAGTGTGTTCAAAGCGAGGGTATTCATGGTGATGCATCTTTTCCTGCAATAATATTAACTTAAACATTCACCGTGTAGTGTGATCACGCCTCACACGTCCAGCCGACAGCATGTGCAAGAAAGTTCACAGCTGTGCAGTTGCGTGAGCACCAGACGTCCTTCGACATGCAGTGGGTAACAAGGGACGGTCACACAGCCGTCGGAGTGACCCTTGGTGACACCCAACACAAAGATAAAGCCACAGGAAGCAGGGCTTCCATACTCCATAGCTCAGACAGTCACACTTCTGGAGGCCAAGTCCAGACCAAGGTGCCCACATGGCTGGGAGCCTGCGAGGAGCAGATGGCACCTTCTCGCTGGGTCTTCATGGGGAAGGGTGCAGGGCTTGCCCTCCTCCTGGGAGAAGGCAGTAATCCCAGCTCTGGGCTCCACCGCATGACCTCTTCTACTTCCCTGGACCCTCTATCCCATTCCACATTAGGGCTTCCACACAGGAATCTGGTAGACGCCAGTAATGAACACCAGGTGATGTGGAGCTGGGCTCTCAGCAGCACAGAGCGTTCCTACCTGGTCCTGGGTGCAGACTTCTCTCCTCCCAAGATAAGAGCTTAGCAGTGGGCAGGGCTTGCAAGCCTGGATGAGGGGCCTGAGTCTTACTATAAGCATAAAAGTTGCAGAAAAACTGTGAAAACTATGCAGTATTACAAAAACACCATGCCAGGCACAGTGGTGCACGCTTGTACTCCCAGCGCTCAGGAGGCTGAGGCAGGAGGATCATTGCAAGTTCGAGGCCAGCCTGGGCTACATAGCAAGACCCTGTCTCAGAAACCAAAAAACAAAAAACAAAACAATAACAAAACACCAGGCACCACAGAAATCCTGGACTCGGGAGTAAAAGCGAGACCTTGAGACCAGCCGGCCCTCTCTCCCAGGATGGCGACAGGGTGAGACTGGGAGCAACAGCCTGTCCACTCACAGCCTCTATGACAGGACAGGAGACGGCGCACTGCCCACAAGCAAGATTCCTGGGACCTCCTAGCCTGGGCCACGGTGCCTCCCAGGGCCATCAAAAGCCGAATGTGCATTCGCTCCGCGGGTCTGCGCTCCTTCTGTTCCAGGACAGAGACAAAACGATCCTTCACCAACATCCAGACAAGGAGGCAGCCACGGGGGACACAACAGGCGGCCCAAGGGGCAGAAACAGTCCCCCTGACCCGCCCGATTCAGCACTCCATTTTGGAGAGCTGCCTGCTGTCGGAGGTCCGTCTCGGCCACAGAACAAGCTCGGATATTTTACGATATTTTATTTTATTTTTGGTTTGGGGGTGGAACCCAGGACCTTCACACCGAGCTACATCCCCAACCCTTTTTATTTTTTATTTTGAAATAGGATCTCGGTAAGTTGCTAAATTGCCCAGGATGGGCTTTGACTTGTGATCTCTCTGCCTCAGCCTCCTGGAGCAATGGGATTACTGGCTCATCCTTGCTATTAACATCCCAACTGCAGGACCACCCTGGAGCCCAGGGCCCCTCGTGCCTGGTCCACCCTCCCGAGCAGGCGAAGAGGGAGGAAAGAACAGCTCCTCATGCACACCGGAAAAGGAGGGACGGCCTCCAAGTGGGGAGCCGTATCCCCGCTTCCACACAGCCCACAAACCAGCAGCCTGGAAGCAGGCGCCGGGAGGGCGAGGATTAAGACAAGCTCTTTCTCCTGCCGAAGCCGCTTCATCAGGAGCCGCCAGAACACGCAGCGATGCGTCTGCCGCAGCCACGAGGATGGAACGAGCCATGCCAAAAACGAGATAAATTATTCATTCCCCACAAATGAGCAGCCTCTGGGTTCCTGAGGCAGCCGAGAGCCCAAAAGGCGCCGCGAATCCTATTAGCGACACTGCCGGCCCAGTAGACACCCGTTCTGCCGTGGCCCAGGAAGACACTGCTCTCATCGGCCTCCAGGGTGAGTCAGCCCTGCTCGGCCCACCAAGCAGAGCCACGGCCCAGCTGGTTCCTAGGAGGCCCGGGTGTCGGGTGGGCAGGTGCTGCCTACGATGCCTATTCCCAGGCCCGGCCCAGGACCCAGCAGCGCCCAGGGCCAGCGTCGAGGACCAGTCTGTGTCAGAGACCAAAGTCCGGACTGGCTGGAGATTTAGCTCAGTGGTTAGAGTGCTGGCCCAGCAGGTACAAGGCCCTGAATTCAATCCCCAGCACCAAAAACCCCAACGACAACAACAAAAAGCCTAGGATGTTCCATTGAGTGGCAGATGTTTTGGTGGCATGCAGAGCGCAGGCAGAGAGGACACGAAAGGGATTGGGACACCCCTAAACGGTCCCTTTCGTTCTGCCTGACACAATCAATAGGGTCTCCCTTTGGGTCAGACCAATAGGAGGACTGAGCAGTCACCCGTCTACAGTGCTCTACCAATAAGTAGCAGCATGTCCGCCTTGTCACCCGATGTCTCCATATAGAAACCAGGCCTGGGAAGGTAGGAAGTGCTGAAGTACCGGTGGGTAGGGACTCGGGAGGTCCTCACACAGCACTTCCGATAGGGCTCGGCAGACGCGGCCCCTGGCTTACAGCACAACGGCCAGCCCTCAGGGTCCCTGGTATCTCACGGACACATGCGCCTCTTGGCAGGTGCCTACCTCGAAGGCCCCTAATGGCCCCGCAGCACACTGAGGAACTGTTCTACCCCTGGGACCCAGGAGGACATGGGGCACGCATGGGTGGTGTGCTGGGGGACCCAGGCCAGCCAAGCTCTGCGGCCCACACATCTGATCTTTCTCTGGGCTGGAGCGGAAGTGTCACGCACATCTTCCTCTGCTCACTCCAAACATATTTAGTTGGGCTCCTACTATGTATGTGCCAGGCAGCATCTTGTGCATGACAGATGCTGCTGTGGACAAGAACGATTCCTGCTTTCCAGGAGCTCAGTGTGGTGGGTGCCCCGGGAGATGGGGGACCAAGTGACAGGTGCCCCAGGCCAGCGAGTGCAGGACACGCGGGGAAGCCACGGAGGAGGGGCCTGCAACTCAACTGGTGATCAGGAAGGGCTTCCTGGAGGAGGTGACCTCTAAACAAAGACCCGAGGAGGAGTCATTTCCACGCAGAGGGAGTGAGGGAAAGAGAGGAAATGGGGAGGGCTGGGGCAGAGAGGGCGGCCCTGCCAAGGACTTTCCAAGCAGCCCGTGCACTCGGGCAGGACGCTGCTGACCCTGGAGGAAGTGGCACCGGCTGCACAGGAGGTCAGCGCGCGGCTGTGGTCAGAGCAATCGCAGCTGGGGCGGCCTCTGGCCTGGCGCCCGTGTGCCGAGTCCAGCCGGGCCGGCCTGGCTGGCAGAAGCCCAGGGGGCTGCTCAGTGAGAAGACACAGCAGGCCTGGTGTGGCTGCTCCAGGATCTCACCCGCCAGGGACCCACAGGACACACGGGTGGCAGGGACGTCAGGCCAGGAGGACCTGGCGTGGTGCTGGGGAGACCTGGGGTGTTTCAGCTGCAAGGCCACCATGGCCAAGGGCAGAGCCACCCGGAAGTGCACACCCAGCCCGGCTCCCTGCCCTGGGACTGGCACTTGTGGAATCACGATCCGACACTGTCATTCACGTGCGGATGCCTGCCCTCCCGGTCCGAAGTGCCCAGGTCACCCGCTCGCAATGCCATCCGGGGACAGCTGTGAAAGAGCCCAGTCTCCGAGTGTCCACCCCAGCCTCCCTGATCCTGCTTTCTTGTGAACAACCCCGGGCGTAAACCAAACTGTGACGCCTCCTTCGGCCCAGTTCATCTCCTTCCGGGCTCTGCTTTCCAACTCGCAGAGCTCTGGGATTTTCCTGGCTCTACCCAGCCCCGCACCCTCGGCCAGTCTGATAAATGCACAGCGTCCAGGGTGGACCGGCGAGGCCACAGGCAAAGCCCCATGGCACCGTGGAAGGGTCCGGTGGCTTCAATCATCCCGCTCTTCATGGCCCCCGAGGGGCACCATCCACAAGGACTGACCACGGCTGGGGCCCCAGAGCTTGGTGACCCATTTCCTGGGCCGAGACAAAGTCACTTCTGTAAGCCACACCACAGTCGCTTTCACTATTGCTTTTCTTTTTTGAGACGGGGTCTCATTAGTAATCCAGGCTGGCCTTAAAGTCACTATGTAGCCCAGGCTGGCCTCGAACTTGTGGGGATCTTCCTGCCTCAGCCTCTTGAGAGCTGGGATGACAGGAGGGCATCGCCATGCCTGGCAAAGCTCACCTTTTCTAGGCGCACACTTCAAAGGCTTTTGACAAAGGTACCACTCACTACCAACATAACTTCAGCACAAGAATGGAAAGTATGTTAATAAGTGGTTCCGGCTAGTGTGAATGTTTATTGTCTCTCTAACTTTTCAATTATTTCATTAATTGCTAGTTTTCCAACTGATGTCCTTGGTCTTCTCTCAGGTCCAAGAGCGGAACAGAACCCAGCCTCTGCTGAATCAATGGGGTGCATATGGCACCTGGTAAAGGGTCTCTGGTTTGTTTTCTCCTCTCTGTCCCGCCTACAGCGAAAAAACAAAGTCTGGAAGTTATCTAACTGGTCCAACGTCACACAGCTGGACGAGGAACATCCAGGGCTCAGGCGCAGGTCAATTCTGCCTTCCGAGTTCACTTCTGTCCCCCAGCAGCCACACAAGGGACCATCACCATCACCTATTCCCGGCCAGCCACTGGGCCCTGTTCCTACCGGGGGCGAGAGAAGGGAGTGAAGGCCACGCCCTCTGCCCTGGGTGGGCGGCGGCTCCACTCCACAGCTCTGACTGGAGAACCCCCTCCCAGGCCCCTGCCCAGGACGGACAGTGGGTGTCCAGGCAGAAGAGGACCCTCCTGACTTCTCCCACTTGGTGAACTGTAGGGAAGAACAAGGTGTTGCTAGGCAACAGAAGTGTAAACGAGATGGAGTAACCTGGAGTCCTCTGTGGGAGGGGCATCCTCCAAGGCTCCTGGGCAGGACAGCCACCACCTGTTACCCTTTGGGCTGGGTTACAGCAGAAACTCAGTGCCCCCTCCCACCTCTTTCCTCTAGTGGGATTTTCTAGTATTTCTTCCCCAAAGAGCTCTGACTTCGGAGGGGTATCAGAGTCCGCACCAGGCCCAGCATCCCCACAATGACCGCTCTTCTGTGGCTTCTCCTCCCTTCCGGTACCATCGGCACCTGTCCCAGGGGGTCAAGAAGCCCAGCCTGCCTGTCCTGGGGACCATCAACCAACAGCCAGCCACCATGATGGTCACAGACAGGGTCCGCACCAGAACAGAAGCAACCAGGGCGCCACCTCCCAGCCATCGGTCCGAGCGTCTGCCCCCGATCTTCCCCGGTCCTGACAGGCCTCTCTCCAGAGCCACACATTTAACCTCTCCCCTCAAATTCTGCACCCCGAATTTGGCTAACACTTGTCACACTGTGTATTGAAGGGAACACATGTGGGTCTCCCTCCCTGGAGGCTCCCGGGTGGTTGGAGCCCCTTCAACCCAGGACCACAAGGAGAAGAGAGACCCAACAGGCCTGGGAGAACTGGGCGGCCGGGTCAGGAAGGGACCAGAAGTGACTTAATTTTTGTATTACTGGAGCTTGAACCTAGGGCCTTCACACTGAGCTACATCTTCAGCCCTTTTTATTTATTTTTAATTAATTAATTAACTTACTTTTTTTGCAGTCCTGCGGAGTGAATCCAGGGCCTTCACACCAAGTCAACCCCGCTGCAGCCCAGGGACAGGGGGGTTCGGAAGAGGAAGGTCCCCAGGACCCTGGCGTCCCAGTGTCCGACCCTGGGAACGAAACGGGGAGACCCTGGCTCCTCCGTCCTCAGCTTCTGAGGCTGAAGCAGGCGATGCCCACTCCTGGGGAGCCCAACACGAGGAGCCGCTCAGAGCCCAATCTCCGGTTTCTAGGAACGGCCACCGTCACTCGTCACCACAGAACACTTTAAATTTTAATTTTTCTATTACCAAGTCAGACGATAATGAAGACACTGCCAGGTCTGGCCTCCTCATGCCTAATTCATGGGACTCTGGAGGGAGCTTAAACACAGAGTCCACCAGGGCCCAGCCTGGCCACCCCCAGCCCCGGGCCTCGGTTTCCCTGTTGACATCTCATCTCAGGCCGCCTGGCCAGCAGCCCTCGAGCCACCTCGTCCCTCTGTCAGCGTGTGCCTCCCCCAGGCTGGGCGCCAGCTCTCCAGGGCAGGCCACGGCCGGCCGGCTGGGGAGCTCTGACAACTGCCCTGTGCTTGGCGCAGGGAACAGGAGCGGCTGTCACTGCGTCTACAGGTGGCAGGTGTCCGGCACCATGGCTGACAGCGGAGGAAGCGACGGCACCCGTGCCGGCCGCCACACGGGCGGGGAGGATGACGGCAGGGCATGGGGGGCCTGGGCAGTGCGCAACACCAGCTGCTGTGCCCTGCTTTGGTGACTGTGCTTGTCCCACCGTGTCCTAAACCTGCGCCCACCTGTCAGTCTCACCCAGAGTGACATCACGGTGCTAGATGCAGCGTCCACGTCTGCGGCACATAACAGGTGCTCGGGGGCTTTGGGGAGGCAGCAGGGGGTGCGCCACATGTCAGCTGTACCCAGACGAAGCGCGCCCCCCCCCCAGCAAGAGTCTTCCCTCCTCAACCCATGAGGCTTCTCTGCGAGGCTGGGGCCACGGAAACGTGATATTTCTGATCCCTGGGCCCCGCTGAAGGGTGACCAGACACAGAGATAAAACAAGACGAAAATCAGGCTGGCTGGGGACAGATTAGACTGGCCTCGGCTCGGGACGGCGGCCGGCGAGCGAGGCGGCTCCAGGCTTCCGGACAGACTGAGGCCGCCTCGGAAGGAGAGCAGCGTGCACACGGCCCGCAGAGCCTGCAGACCGAGTCCCTGGCAGTCAGAGCTGAACTTGACCCCCATCCATCCCTGCCCTGTCCGCCTTCCTGAAGGGGGCACTGCCCAGGACCTCGCCCGCCACTCGGGTGTCGCTCCGACGGGGCCTGCGGCTGGGACACGTGACATGTCCAGTTCCGTGATTCCCAAGCGGGTCCCTTCGCCCCACAGTGGTGGAAACTGCCCAGCTGGAATTTGAATCGCAGCCCTTCCACAGCATCTCGGCCACCTGGTGCCCCGGAGCAGGTCCCCATCCGACAGAAGCTTGTACCTGGGATTCGCCCTGCAAAGGGCCAAGCTCATGGCCGCCCCATCATCCAGAGCCTACCCTGGTGTCCAGGTGCCACTGGGCTCCCAAGAACGGGGGCCTCTAGGGGCACCAGCCAAAGCTCTGCTCCTCGGCCCTCCTGCCGCCGGCACCCACCTAGCGCTCCTCTGAGGGGCCGCAGTTCTGCAGCGAGCATTTGGACACTTGCAGCGGGGACAAATTCACAGAACAGGCCAAGGTCAGCTGGGTGGGGCAGACCCACCAAAGTCCCCACCCCGCCCTGCCACATTCTTCACGTTGCCTGTAGCACCTGCCGGGACCCACAGAGACGCACAGGTGGGGACCCAGACACAGGTGGGCACGTGCAGACACGGGTAGGTGAACACGAGCTACTTCTCTGTCCTTGTCCCATGCGCTACAGAACTGCTCAGGATCAGAGCGGTCAATGAAGCCGAGGCAGGGGCGGGCTGGGTCGCTCCCAGTTAAAGAGAAGGGAGATTTAGGAAGGGAAACAGAAGGACCTGGCAGGCGTCCCCATGGGCTCTACAAGGCCACGTGGCCCCAGCGCAGGCAGAAGGCCAAGCGCGGCTGTGAGTCCCAAGCTGGGGGCTGACCTGGGCCACGTCTGGGCCACGTCTGGAAGATAAGTGGCCCAGGTAGGCGCCTGCACGCTGAGATAAAGGTATTTATAGACAGGCAAAGTTGTTTTTTCCAAGATGTCCAGAAGCACATTGCAAGGAGCAAGGCAATTTCAAGGACATACCGGGGGCGGCCGAATGAGGGCCACGGCCTCCTCATTTTTCAAAATTCTAAGTTTCACTTGAAGTACAACTACTCCTGGTCTGGTTGAATCTAGGCCTCCTTCTAGCTCACTTTCAGCTCTCCCTCATGGACAATACTCATGATGGTTTCATTAAAAGGGACTTGGTGGGCTGGGTATGGCGGCGCACACCTGTGATGCCCGCACTCAGGAGGCTGAGGCAGAAGGATCACTGTGATCCTGGGCTACAGAGTAAGCGCACACAGGAAGACTCTGTCTCAAAGATCGAAGTAATAATAACTGGAAAAGAGAGAACTGTTGACAGTGTCCAAAGAACAAAATTTGCTGGCTTAACTACCACCTCCTCCAGGAAGCCCTCAGGGGACTCCTCCCGGCTCTCCCCAGCACCAGGTGCTATTCTGCTACTCTCCAACTTGCTCCTGTGCCTGAGCTATGAAGCAGCCGGGAAGCCAGGGCCCCCTCTCCCCAGCCATGCCCAAGCTTCCCAGCCCCGAAACTACTACGGGCTCCAGAGGCTGAGACCCCAGGCGGGAACCAAGGGCATCCCGGGGCCTCCATGGAGTCTCCAGGCACTGCCAGCCCAGGGAAGACCCAGAGAGGGACCCTCAAGGGCTCAGCAGGATGTGGAAGGCCCCAGAAGGCAAGACAGGGACCCAGAAATCAGGCCCCAGGCATTAGGTGGCTTCCCGCAGCACAGCTGCACAGCGCGCCAGGACACCGCAGAGCCAGGAGGAGCCTCCGGCTGCTGCTGCTGCCACCGAATGGCATTTTTGGCCCAAGTGGGCTGTCGGGGTGACGGCGCGGTGTGGCAGGCACTGGCAGGGACCCAGGACCAGTCTGGGTGTGGCCAGGTCGGCAGGGACTCCCTCAACTCCCCCACGCCAGGGAGACGCAGCCAGCCTGCAGACACACTTTTGGGAAAACCAAGTGAGTAGGACATCCTCCCACTGTCTGTCCTCACCCGGTTAGCTGCTGGCTATGAAAACCAAGCCGGCAGCGGCAGTGACTTCCAACAGATAGAATCAAATAATCTATTCCTGGATTCTGCAGCTACTGAAATGCCGGTAATTCAATTCCTGAAATGCTGTTTCGCAGCTGCTGGTGCGGGCTGCAGAGACAGCTCGCTCACTCACCAGCCTGCTAACCGTGACCCCAGGCTGGCTAGGCTGGAGGCCGCTCCCCGACGGCCGTGGCGGGCAGGGGCCGAGGAAGGAGAGAGACGGGGACAGATATGGGCCATGCCAGCCAGGCGTGGTGCACACGCCTGCAATCCCAGCACTGTGGAAGGCTGAGGAAGGAGGATCGCCAGGCGTTTGAGGCCAGCGTGAGCCACACAGTGAGTTCAAGGCCAGCTTGCAGTACAAAGCAAGACTCTGTCTCAAAAAAAAAAAAAAAAAAAACCAATAAAAAAAGAAATCTAAACCAAGTGGCATCTTGCCCAGCCTCAGGGCCTGCCCTCCCTGTGGCAGACATGGGATCCTGCCTGCAGATAAGGGCCGAGAATCTGTCGCCTGGCAGAGCACAGGCTCCTCCCCGGCCCAGCTCAGCTGTCCGCAAGGCAAGAAAACCCAAGATTCACCTCAGGACAGCAGGGCAGGGCAGAGCAGAAAGGTCCCACCGCCTCTCTCTCTACACCTCGGAGCGGGCCTGGCTGCCCCTCCCTGTCCCCATATCTGTGTCCCCACAGGACAGCCTGAAGCGCCTGCCGCACACCTGCCACTTCCCCCGGCATGACTCTCACTCAGGTCCCCACACCCAGACAGCCTCGAGTCATGGAGACCCCTCGCTGGTGCTCCGCCCCTCGTTCCACGATTTGAAGGCAACAAAGGTGACTATCGGATTCCGGAGACGCAGAACCTGACTCCCCTGCGGATTCCCCTCACTGGGCCTCACGCCAAGAGCGAAGCTGGCTTGTTCCTGGTCCAGGATCCACCAGTTCCCCCAGCTCGCGCCACAGTGCCAGCCCTGGGGGTCGCACACACTGTGTGTCCTAGGACACCTGCTCCAGTCCTGGCTGGAGGACAGGAATAGGACCCACCCGTGCCGGCATCCCCAGCCCCTCCCAAGACAGGGCACAGCAGGCATCCAGCAGGTGCCTACTCTCTGAAGACCACCAGTGGGTAGGCCACAAGGTGATTAAGAAGCAACAAGCCAAAAAAAAAAAAAAAATCAAGCCCAAACCAGGTGGTGCATGCCTGTAATTCCAGCACTCTCTGGGAGGCTGAGGCAGGAGGATTGCAAATTCCAGTTCAGTCCAATTAATTTAGCAAGATCCTATTTAAAAAAAAAAAAAAGGAAGGAAGGTAGTTCCAAAGGTATGTTGGGTGGGGGTGGAGAGAAGGGAGAGAGGCAATGAGTGTAGACCCAGCCTAAAGGCCCCTTCTCACAGGACAGGCCCGTTTCAGCCCCAGCTCTGCAATCGCCCGCTGTGGGGACCAACAGAAGAGGAGCCACCACCCAGCGACACCCACAGCTGGGCGCTTCCCGACCCAGCCGCTGTGCCCCTGCCGCCCCAGTCACCAGGGCTTCGGCAGACAGGAAGTGCTGCCCAGCCTGCCTCACTACCAGCTCAGTTTCTCTCCCCATTCTCTGCGTAAAAAGGGCTGGATCCACCTGTCGGCGCCGATGCTGACAAGAGACGCGGATGTGGACACACGCCCATCTCGCCCGTTAGAGCAAGACCAGACCTGAGGAGGAACTGGACCCCGTTTTTGGCCAGAAACACAGTCACACATCCTCCCTACTTTCAGCAATTTCTCCAGCGCCGTAAAGAGGTCCCTTCCTGGCCGAGCACAATGATGCAAACCTGTCATCCCAGCACACTGGGAGGCTGAGGCAGGAGGATCACAGGTTCAAGTCCAGGCTGGGCAACTCAGGAATTTAGTGAGACCCTGTCTCAAAACAAAAGACTTCGGGTGGGGAAAGCAGCACTGTGTTCTGCAAACAGACCCCTGGTGGGGAGGAATCGTGATGTTTGCAAGAAACACCCCCCGCCCCTCATGCTGGTCTCCATCGAGGGCCACCTCTGTCAAGCAGGACGGTACTGCCAGCTGTCACGGCCTCCCAGCCAGGTACAGACGCGGCCCTCGCGTCAGCGCTGTATAAGGAAACACTGCAGGATAATGAGGAAACAAGCAGACGGGAAGGATGACAAGTGGGTGGGCCAGGTCTGTGACGCACCAGCTGGAAGCCCTGGAGCCTCAGTTTCCTGCTCCTAACAGAAGAGCAGCCTGCCCGAGGGGAACTCTGGCAAGGGAATGTGGAAGGTGGTCGACCCGCCAGGGCAACCCAGGCGTCTGTCTCAGGCAAGCAGAGACACATACCTGGAGAGGGGACTCCCAGGAGGCTCCTACCTGCCCGACCCTGGGAAAGTATCCGTGGGATGAGGGAGCATGAGGGCCGAGGGGCGGAGGGAGACGGGCCGCCCTGCAGGGAGCCGCAGTCCCAAGGAGAACCAGGGAGGGAGTGATTACACAACACAACCCAAGGGAACCGCAGGGTGCGGAAAGGCGCCGCCCCCGGGTGGGGTGAGCTCTCCGCCACTGGAGGAATGCAAGTCCAGAGCCGCTGAGCGGTCACTTTACAAAACCACAGTTAGCGTCAAAACCATCTCAAACATCTCTCCACGTTCCAGACCTGGGCTCAGCGGACCCTCCAGAAAAAGCCACAGTATCAACATCGGGGGCTCTGCAGCCGGTACCTGCACCAGCTGCTGCTCAACTCTGCCTGATGCAGACACGAAGGCGTACACGGTGAATGGGTGCAGCTGTGCCAATAAAACTTTATTTGGCCGGGCATGGTGACGCGTGCCTGTCGTCCAGCACTCGGGAGGCTGAGGCAGGAGGATCACCTCAAATCTGAGGCCAGTCTGGGCCACATAGTGAGACCCTGCCTCAAAAAACTAAAAACGAAAAAACAAAAAAAACTTTATTCACAGAAGCAGGCAGGCGTAGGGCCAGATGTGGCCCGTCTGTGGTTTAGAGTCGGGGTCTGATCTGAGGGGAGCTGTAGGTCACAACTCACGTGGCTCCTGGGCGTCTATCCTGGGGCAGCCCCTTCCCCTTCAGAGCCAGGCGCAAGACGGGCAACTCTTCCATCTCGATTTCCGCCATCCTTCATTTTACAATTTGTATTTTGTTCTGTTTTATTTTGCAGGGGCTCGAACTTGGGGCCTTGAACTTGCTAGGCAAATGCTCTTCCACTGAGCTGGGTCTCCAGCCCGCTTTACATTTTGAGACAAAGTCTTTCTATGCAGTTCAGGCTAGGCTTGAACTCACAGTAATCCTCCTGCCTCAGCCTCCCAAGGGCCAGGACTACAGGCATGCGCCACCACGCCCGGCATTTTATAATTATTATGTCTGTGTCTGAAACTTTCTACAATAAACAGATGAAGAAGAAAACTGTATCAGACTCTGGGCCTCCTTGAAAGCTGATCGCTTCCGACCTGCCGTCTGGAATGGGACTCTGAGCCAGCACCCCCAGAGCAGGGGCAGAGGGTGCAGGGCTTCTGTGCCAGGAGAGGAGTTCGTTTACGGAGATTGTATCGCTCCCCTCCCGGAAGTTCCTAATGCACGTAAGGCCCCGAGCCCTGCACACTTGCACAGCCCCTGCTGGTTCCCCAGGAGGACGGCAGAGCAGATGCTCCCATTTGACAGATGGAAACACTGAGGTTCAAAAAGGCATCACATAGCAACACTAAGGCTGCGAACCATCCCTGTCATTCACCACCAGCCGGGGCACCAGTGCTGTCCCAGCTCAACCCTGTCACCAAACTCCAGTCCCCGTTCTCACAGAGGCAACTACACAGACACCTCAGGAAGTCTCCTTTCTCGGTGACCAGCGCAAAGTAGTCAGTGTCCCACCCATTCTGATTTTTTTATTTTTTTTATTTTTTTGAGGCACCGGGGATGGACCCCGGGGCCTCTGCATGAAGCTACGTCCTCAGCCCTTTTTATTTTTATTTCATTTTTCTGACACTGGGTCTAAAAAAGTCGCTAAGTTGCCCAGGCTGGGCTTGAACTTGAGATCCTCCTGCCTCAGCCTCCCAGCAAGCTGGGATTACAGGCCTGCACCACTATGCCCGGCTCTGATTTTTTTTTTTAATGTTGGGAACAGCACTCACCTTTAAAGACCTTAGCAATTGGCAAGAAAGACCAGAAGATTCTTTTCGATCTGCAGCAGTGTGCAGAGGGCTGGGCTGCCACGAATCTGGGCAGGAAACTGGGCGGCACACCAAGGACTCCGCGGAAGGCTCCCCAGGAGCCTTCCCGCCCTTGATGACCCAGATCCCAGAGACCCCCAGGCCACAGGCAGGGTGGGCAGCTCCTGTCCTGGCTGGCTCGGCCTCCACGGCTCGATGGCCGCCGCCGGGGACGCCGCACAGCTCAGGTCCAGATGCAAGGCCTCCTGGGAGACCAGCCCACAGGGAGAGAGGAAGCGATGTGAGACCAGAGCACCAACTCTGAGCCAGGCTCGGGCAGAGATCAAGGCACTTTCTCTTTGTTTTCTTGTCCTGGGGACCGAACCCTGGGCCTTCTCACTGAGCTGCATCCCCAGCCCTTTTTCTTTTTTATTTTGAGACAGGGTCTCGCTAAATTGCCCCGGCTGGGCTCCAACTTGTGATCCTCCTGCCTCAGCCTCTCAAGGTACCCTCTGCATCCTGGGCAGGGCGATGACGGACTGGAAGGGAAGAAAAGAAGGCTGCAGCTGGGCTGAGCGGAGGGCACAGAGGAACCAGTTCCTTCTCCGGCACTGATGAAGGCGGAAGGCGGGGATGTAGGTGTCGAGCAGCGCTCCTGGTGTTTAAATTCTTGGAGTTTTTAAATAATGGCTCTGGCTGGACATGATAGCGTATGCCTGTCATCCCAGCACTCGGAGGCTGAGGCAGGAAGATCACAAGTTCAAGCCCAGTCTGGGAAAGTCAGTGATTTAGAGAGATCCCAACTCAAAAGAAAAGATTTTAAAAAGAGAAGGGGGGCTGGGCATGTAGTTCAGTGCAAAGACTCCAGATTCAATCCCCAGTACTGCAAAATAATAAATAAATAAAGCATATGACTCTGGGTGCACAGCGCTGTGTAACCATCACCACAACCAATACTAAATTCCCCCCCACCCAAGAAACCCCTTTTGTGCCACTTGCCTCATTTCTCTCCAGGCCCCAGTGACCACTACTCTAACGTGCTGTCTCCACAGATCTGCCTGGGCTAGAGATTTCATACAAACGGAATCGCACAACACACAGTCTTTCATGACTCCCTTCGTCCACTTAGCACACAGCTGACCCACGTTGTACCATGAACCTGAATTCATCTGGATGTGGTGGCATATGCCTGTGATTCTAGCACTCGGGAGGCTGAGGCAGGAGGGTCTCCAAGAGTTTGAGACCCTGGGCTCAACAGGTTCTTAGCCTGGGCTCCACAGTGAGTCCAGAGCCAGCCTGAACTACATGGCAAGACCCTGTCTCAAAAACCAATGGGGGAGAAAAGAATCTGACTCCTCCATTCCTTTCTCCTGCTAGACACAGCCCCGCTGTGTGGACACAGAAAGGCACCCACCGCGGCTAACACTGCGGGGAACACTCAGGCACAAGTTTCTGTGTGTGTAGAGCTTTCCTGTCTCAGGGGGATCCGCCCTGGAGTGCAATATAAAGTTTTGGGGAACCGCCAGGCATTGTCCACAGCAGCCGGTTTCATTTCTACGGCAGGCGACAAGGCTTCAGTTTCTCCACATCCTGTCTGCACTTGGATTCCTCTGCCGTGTGACTATGGCAATCCTGGCAGGCGTGCGCAGTTTGGACGCAAGGTTCTCGAATGACTAACGGAGCTGAACGTCCCTTTCTGAGCTTATCTGCCCCTCCTACAGCTTGTCTGGACACATTTTACATGAGTTGTCCTTTATTACTGAGCTGCAACAGTTCATTACATATCCTAGGTTCCAGGTGAAGGGTCTTACTATACAGTTCAGGCTGGCCTTGAACTCACTATGTCGCCCAGGATGGCCTCGAATTCACAGTGATCCTCCTGCCTCGGCCTCCCAAGTGCTGGGCTTGCCCAGCATAAAGGTTTATTTCTGAATGATCCATTTCTTTTCACCGACCGTATGTCTACCCTCCTGCCACTGTTATGCCGTCTTTAGTACTACTGTCTTGTGAAGTTTTGAAATCAGGAAGCGTGAATCCCCTCATTTAAGTTCTTCTTTTTCAAGAGTGTGTTGGCTGTTCCCTGAGTTTCTGTATAAATTTTATTTTACTGCCTTTTACTTTTACTGTCTTAGTTCTAGGGCTAGAACCCAGGCCCTCCCCCAGGCTGGGTAAGCACTCTGCCACGGAGCTGCCCCCCCACCACACACCATTTTAGAATCAGCTCATTGATTTCTGCCAGAAGCTGGCTGGAATTTTCCCAGGGCTCATGTTGAATGTGGAGATTAATTTGGGAGCTGTGTTGTCTCAACAGTAGTAAGAGCTGGAGGGGCTGCACACCTGTGATCCCAGCACTGGGGAGGCTGAGGCAGGAGGATCACTTTGAGTTTGAGGCCAGCCTGAACTACACACAAGATCCTGTCTCAAAAAACCAATCAATCACTCACTCAATCAATCAAAGAATATTGAGTCTCTGATCCATGAACATGAACTATCTTTCTATTTACCTACATCTTCTTTCATTTCTTCCAAAAATATTGTTGAAAAGGTTTCAGAGCATTGGGGTCTTACACTTCCTTTGTCAAATTCATTCCTAAGTATTTTGTTCTATTCGATGATAATGTAAATAGAATTGTGTTCTTGATTTCCCTTTCAGGTTATCTGTGGCAATTCATTTTTCTCTACTGGTCTTAGGTCCAACAGTTGTGTTTATTTCATTGATTAGCTCAATACGTTTTTGAATACAAGATCATGTCATCTGCAAATAGAGATGATTTTACTTCTTACACTCCAATTTGGGAACATCTGATTTCTTTTTCTTGTCTAGTTGCTTTGGCTACAGCCTCAAGAGAGAACACCTTATCTCATTCCCGAGCTTGGGGACAAACCCTTCAGCCTTCTGCTACAAAGTACATTAGAACTCCAGCCCAGAACAGATACCATTTTAAGAGTTATCCAGGTACTTAAGAGAGGGAAGTCGCATGGGATGCTTTGGACATAGAAATGACACAGATAGAAAAAAGACCAGAAGGAAGCAGACTTTTGTGGCCAGGCCCCCAGGCTGCCCCAGGACTATGGGATGTGCCACGGCCCTGCTGAGAGGGTCCCCAAGCCTCAGTTACATTTCTCAGACCCAAGGAGTTGTGGATGTTCAGGAAACACAGCTATTCCAACAACCTCTCGTGTAATATCAGAGATGTGTAAAAATCTACAAGTGTGTGGCACTCAGTTCCTACTTCACTTGAGAGAAAGAGAAGCTGCAAATCTCAAAAAAACGTTGTAAAGGTGTGTCTAACGCAAAAAAAGATAATGTAGGACATCATCCCATGGACCTATATTGCATGTTTTATACTAACACGAAATGGCCTATGTAAAAAAAAACTGCGCCGGGTGTGGTGGCACACACCTATAATCCCAGCACTCGGGAGGCTGAGGCAGGAAGATCATTTCGAGCTCAAGCACAGCCTGGGCTACATGGTGAGTTCAAGGCCAGCCTGAATTAGGGTGAGAGCCTGTCTCAAAAAAAACTAAAAAAAAAGTTGCTCAATTTTTCCGTATCATTTTCATGATTTCTCTTTAGTATATGTGCTGCCGAAGCGAGCACTCATGATTTCTCTTTAATAATCTTTTTCAATTACTTAACTTCTCCTGGGGCTGATGGTCTGAGAAAAATGGGATTCCTTTAAATACCCATTTAAAGGAATGGTAAGTGTTGACTTGAGCAGATATGACAAAACATCTTCTTTGCCCAATCTCTTTTTGAACCATTTAGAATTTTCTTTTTTCTTTTTCTTTTTCTTTTTCTTTTTTTAAGGCAGGGTCTCACTACGTGGTTCAGGCTGGCCTTGAACTCACAGCAATCCTGCCTCAACCTCCCGACTGCTGGGGACAGGCATGCACCACCACGCCCAGCTACCATTTAGAATTTTCCAAATACTCTGTTGAGTATGAATTCTTTTGTGTATGAATATAGTATGATCAAATCTTTTCAAGAACTCACATTCCATTCCTGGGGAGTCATAATGGGAAGGAATTCAGAAATGCCCATCCCCGTGGCCAGCGGTTACTGACACCAAGGAAGAGCGCTGGTGCCACAGGGCTAAATAAGTAGATGGCGTGTGAATGGAAAAAAACCAGACACAGCCGGGACCCTAGCAATGTGGCTATCCTGGCCGCCATCTGGCTGTGGTTCTGTGGGCTCCTCCACCCCTCCAGACTTGCTGTGGAAAGGAAGCTGGGCCGAGGGCCCAGACAGGCTCGGGCAGCATCGCCCCACCCACATCTGGATTTCCTGGGAGAAACAGGCCAGAACCCAGGTACTTTTATCTATTTATTTTTATTTTGGGGAGCTGGGGATCAAACTCAGGGCCTTGTGCTTGCGAGGCAGGCGCTCTAACCACTGAGCTAAACCCCCAGCCCAACCCAGGTGCTTTTAAAAAACCATGTTCCCGCTCTGAGTTGCAAGGTTAGTGGATTCAGAGATCTGTGTCCCTCGATCCCAGCCGGGCCTTTACAGCCCCAGCACATACCAAGTTTGCAGTAGGTGCCCAATAACTGAAAGAAAGGGTGAACAGGTGCCCTTATCAGGGAGCTCCGCTTACCAGGGACCCTGACAGACTGCCTTGTCCCCTCCCTGCCCCTGCTCACGCCGCTGTTCCCAGCTTTCAAACACGATTCACCACTCCTGACCGGGTCCGAATCACAGACGGACAGAAATGCGGGGCCTGGTGGGGAGGGTGGGATGGAAGAGCCCAATGACACCAGGAAGCCCTCGGGGACCCCCCAGAGGTAGAATAAAAAGCCCAAGTATCATCGAAACAGATGACAGCAGAGATGCGTTTCAACCGGGAGGGTGGCTGGGCTTGGTGGTACACACCTGTCATCCCAGCACTTCGGGAAGCTGAGGCAGGAGGATCTCAAGTTCAAGCTATTTAGGAAGTCTGGGCAATTTAGCAAGACCCTGTTTCCAAATAAAAACAAATAAAAAGGGCTGAGGATGTAGCACAGTGGGTTCCATCCTCAGTGCTGCAAAACAAAACGACAAAAAACAAAACCCAAAGCCCAGCAGGGAACAGAGGAACAGCAGTGGCCAGTGGGGCCTGAGAGGCTCAGAGCGGGGCCTCGGGCCCAGGGCAGCAGGGCAGGGCGGTTGGGACCAGCTTCCTGCCGACCCCACCCTGCCCCGCCTGGGTCCACACGGGGGGGAGGGGGCAGCTTGGGGATGTCCAGTGTCACCAGGCATCGGCGGGGGTACATTTTACTCTCCTGAGATCCCAGGCCCCAAGCCAGCCACCAGCTTGGCAGGAGGCTTCCACAGCACGGCACAGCAGGCTCTGGGAAAGGCCTTGTTTATCTGAGAGCACCGCACACCTCCAACTATGCCCTGCAGAGTGGCATCTACCCCGGGGACAGTCACCAGGCACCATGCCCATGGCCCCAACTCCCAGGCCTGGTCTTCCTCCTCTGCCCTAATGCAGCCAGGCCTGGCGGCTACTGGCCCTACACGGGCCCGGGAATCTGAGGTCCCCAAGTCACCACACATATGCATGCACACACACACATGTGTGCACACACACAGTGCACACTCAGACATACCCACGGCCTCAGACTCCCATTCCTCCTGCTTTGGATACACAGACCATCTGTGTGCTCAGCCTACTTGGGAAATCTTCCAAAATCCAGCAAAACGTTCACAGTGGCTGCCCCTTGGGTGGGGGTGGGGGTGGGCTGCTATAAATGACAAATTCTTTTCCAGTTCCGCTACTTTTCTTTTTTTTTTTTTTGTATTTTGAGACAGGGTCTCAGTGTGTAGTCCAGGCTGCCCTTGAACTCACTAGGTAGCCCGGGCAGGCCTTGAATTCGCAGCGATCCCGCTGCCTCAGCCTCCTGAGGGCTGGGATTACAGGTGTGAACCACCATACCCGACTGTTAGTCTTTCTAAACAGATACTAAATAGCATATCCTGCTTAGTATTAATCTCATTCAAACCTGTGCAGCGGCATTTCACACAGGACGGGAGCAAGGTGGTGGGCGCCTGGGGGTTGCCCAGACCACTCCACTGGCAAGGGGCAAAAACTGAGAAGTCAGCACCTTCCCTCCCGGGAAAAGGCCTTCTGGTGTTTCAGACAGCAAAGGGAGGGAGGCAGGGAGAGATGGAGGGGGCGAGGAGGAGCGCGAGCGGCGTGTGTGGTGTGCGACAAGCCATCTTACTCATTTGATTATAAAATATTTCTGAGCCGCCAGATGGTATAATAGCAGCTGCTATTCTTCATTTCTTACGCAGGCTCCATTTCAGGGCCTGCAGAGCGAGGGAAATCGAGGAAGCCGCTCTCAGACCCACAAAGACAGTGACCACCCGAGCTCGGAGTGTGGCGCCTCCCAGATGTGGGCACCTGTCGGCACACTGGGCCCCCCGCCACGTGTGACCCGGGGCCCAGGGGTCTGGTACGCAATGAAGCCTGGCTCAGGGCCACCACGCACCTCACAGGTGACTCCGGCTGGCCCCATGATGGCCAGGCGAGAGCAGACATCAAAGACCACGTCCCCACAGTCTCTACTGGGCCTCGGAGATCAAAGCTGCGGGCCACAAGTTCACTCCGCTGCCCAGCTGTCTGCTGGCTGGTTCTGCCTTTTCCGGGTTTCATTTAGTTTTTAATAGGAAAACTTGCTGGGTACAGTGGCACACACCTGTCATCCCAGCACTTGGGAGGCTGAGGCAGGAGGACTGCTGCGAGTTCGAGGCCAGCTTGGGCTACAGAGCGAGACCCTGTGAACAGACACTTGGAGTTGTGCAGGGCCTGGGAAGGAAGCACAGCTTAGTCTGCCCCGGCTGTGACACTTACATAAATTTCAGCAGTCAGACAGACACCACTCAAACCAGTTGGCTTTTGTCCCCTGCAGCCACTTCATAGTAACGGAATGACAACGCAAAGGGTCTCGTGAACGTGCCACTGCTGAAACACACCTCCCCCGCCGTGTACAGCCCCACCTCGCAGGTCCTCTGAGTAACAGGATTTAGAGTGCGCCCCTGACTTTGGCTAAAAATAGTAAATCCCCGCCCAGCACCCAACCTCGGTCAGCCACACCTGAGGCAGATTAAACCCAGGCAGCGAGGATGGACTTTCCTCGGATGGAACAGACAGCAAGGTGCCACCAGACACAGACGGGTCTTCCAGGGACCATGTGACAAACCACGGACCGTCCACAGGAAGGAGTGGGGAGCCGCAGGTGCCACAGAGTCGGGAGCCAGCAGGTCTCGGGTCTCTCCTGGCCGCCCTCTAGGGAGCCCTCTCCAGTGCTGCACCCTCCCTGAGCCTCGCCGTCCTGATTAGAGGCGGAATAGCAAGGAAGCGCTCGCACCCCCAGACCCCGCAGGCTCTGCGCATGCCTGGGAGACCAGGGAAGTGACCCCTCCTCCCTCACGGAGGGGCCGCCAGGCCCGGAGGGCACAGACCACCTGGCACTTGCTAAATAGAAACAAATATATACATTGTATATACACATTGCAGCATGCATGTCCCAGATGCTTATAAAGTCTGGACACAAATGATACTATGTTATTTCTCCCCAGACTGAAGATATGCGTAGTGACCCTGGGTCTATGTGCCCTATACCCAGACTTCAGGGACATTTTCTATGGACGTAATTCATGCCGACAGACACACCTCAGAATGTAATAAAAGCCGGGCGTGAGGGCACACACCTGTCACCCCAGCACTCTAGGAGGCTGAGGCGTGAGGGTCAAAAGTTCAAGCCCAGCCTGGGCAATTTAGTGACTCATCGAGATCCTGTCTCAAAATAAAAAGAGCTTGGGATGTACCTCAGTATGAATGCTTTGAGTCCAATCCCCAGTACTACGATAAATTAAAAAAAAAAAATACAATAAAAAAGAAACAAGCCAGAAAGCACGCTAGGGAAGTTTCAGTGGAATGAAAGGGACAAACAATGTCTGCTTGATCAGGAAGGAGGGCCACTCAGGAAGTCAGGGCCGGGCCACAGAACAGGGTGGAGCAAGGGCAGAGGCTGAGGGACTTCAGGCTTGGGACACTGCGAGGGGTGTAGGGCCGTGCTGCCCTGTGACCCCGAGGGGCGTCGCACCCGGCCCAAGGCTCCCGGGGGAGGGGCAACTTCCGGCTCAACTCCAGGGACAGATGACACATGGAGGGACTCGAACCCTGTGCCCAGAGGCAGGAGGGCACACGCAGGAGGTGACACACAGAAGCCGCCAGGGAGGCCGAGGCAGAGCACTGGGAAGGGGCAGGAGGGTCGGCTGGGAGTCCAGGCACATAGTGAGTTGGAAATCATCTTGGTGTACATAGTGGGATCCTGTCTCAAAACACCAGGAAAGGAAAATCAAAAGGATTAAAACAACGAGAAACATTCTGCAAGATGAAAAGTGTTTGTACAGTTGTAACAAGAGCTGAACTCCCGCCGTTCAGGAGGCCAGACTCTGCACTTGCAAGTCGATCCGCTAGACAGGGCCGCTACCGGCATCCCATTGAGGAAACAGCTGCAAACTGAGGCGAGCTACTGCGAGCAGCTTGGTCCAAGCGCACTCTGAGCGTGACCTTTTACTGCGCTTCCCTTTCTGGGCGCCTCAGACTGCAGCAGGGGATCTCAGCTTCCAGGCTCCTGACGCTCCCTTCTAGCACAGGTGGAAGTCACAGCGCTGTGGGGCAGGCAGGAATCCTCACACCAATTAGCTTCCCAAAAACCCCATGAGCCCAAACCTCCGGGGCACAGAGCACCCAGGTCGGGCGTGGCCCAGGTCTGCAGCGCCGGGCAGAGCTCTCCAGAGAGGCAGAGCAGAGAAGGCAGATGCCCAGAGAGCAAATCCATGTGAGGTACCAGCTTGCAGGATGACAGGCCTGAGATGCCCAGGACCTCCATCTGCAAGACAGAGACCCAAGGAGCGGGTGGTGTGGATTCCAGTCCAAGCCGAAAGGGAGAAGCATTAGAGAAGGTGGGTGTCCCAGAGAGCCAGCTCACTCTGCCCCCATCTTTGCCTACCAGGCTGGAGTAGTCAGTTTGTCATCACTGGGGCCAAGTACCTGACACCTACAACCTAGAGGGGAGGCTCATGGTTCAGGGATTCAGTCCATGGTCGGCTGCTCCGAGGAAGGCAGAAGGGTGTAGGGGAGCAGAGCTGCTCAGTTCATGGTGGCCAGGAAGCAGAGGGGAGGAACAGTGCCAGACAGGAAGAGGAGAAACCAGAAAGAGATGCCAAGGTCGCCCTCCATGACCACTCAGACATACCCACAGGTGACCTTTACTAATCCCCAGGCGGTTCCCCATCCCAGACACTCAAGGGTAGCAGGCTGAGTGTCACACACGCCTGGGTCCCAGTGCAGAATCTGCCATGTTGGAACAGTTACCCTCAGACGGGTCACTTAACTCTCCGGGCCTCAGTGTCTGTAACATGGGGCCCAAGCTGCCACCTCCCTACTGTGGAGAGTTTCCAGGGAGACAGAGAAGACACACAGCCAGGTGTCACACTCAGGGTCACCGACCCCTGTGGGTGTCCTGCTCCAGAACTCCATCCAGAGCTCACGGACAGAAAGGACCTCGGTGTGAGTCCTTCACGCTTCCTAACTCTCAGAGGCTATGATACACGGAACTCCTGGAGAGCAGAGCTGCGGGTCTGGCGTTAGCCACAGTCCCCACTTACAAGCCCAGCTATGGTAAGCCATCAACGCCAGGGCCGCCTACAGCGACGCTTCCCAGGGAATTAAGCCCCCTAAGACGCGACTCTAAATAACTCCCTTCCGCACCAGAATAAGAGAAGGCTGCCGGCCAGAATTAAGTCCCGGCTGGAGTCGAGAATCCAAACATCCGCAGATGGCTACAGGAAACTGGCTCCTGTCTGAGTCTTAAAATAAAAATCAAATCAGAATACAAATTGATCCCCAACGCTAATGAAATGAAGGCATTGACATGAGACGCGTACTCAATCCTGGAGGTAGCCCCCTTAGATCAGCATGATTTATATGTGGGGAAACTGAGTCTCGAAGAAGACAAGGGACTTGCTTGGAGCTGGGAAGCAGGACTATTCACCACCGAAGGCACGTTTCAGGGTTCTGTGTGAGGAGAGCTGGAGCAAACTCAGTGTTTCCCAGCTCGGCTGGGCTGCAGATCGCGGGACCGGCGGGGACGGTGATGCTGGACTCCGAGCAGCTCAGGTGACAGAATCCCGCCCCAGGTTGGGAGGCTGAGACAGGACACACGGGACGAAGCAGTGGTGCTCCGGCCACCCAGGCAGACGTGATCAACTGCCTCAGAAGCCAAGAGCTTCCCCAGGGAGCTGAGGCACGAAACAGACACGGCACCAGGCCGGAAGGAAAGGGCTGCCCGACTGGGGCTGGCTGCGGCCCAGGTGGCAGGACACAGCGTGGAGAGCAGAGGAGAAGACCGTGGTGGCCGGCAGCCCGGGCAGCAGCCTGGGGCATCTGCTGCGAGCAAGCATGCAGCCGGTTTACAGGCGCGGGGAGGGGGAGGGATGCTGCCCAGATTCTGGCCCGAGGGAGCAGCGGTGTGAGGCCCTGACTTACTGGTGCCAGGAATCCCCCAGAGTGCAACGGGCCGGGGTGGGCGTCCCCTGCCTCCCCAGGTTGGGGCACAGAGGTGAAGCAGGCAGGACAGCAGCACACACCCAGGCGGCTAACTCGCAGCCACCCCACACCCCTCCAAGAAGAGGCCGGTCAACTCTGGTCTTTTGTTTTTGTCTTTTGTTTTTTGTTTTTACGGTATCAGATTGAACCCTGGACCACTGACTGCATCCCCAGGCCTTTCTTTTTTCCTTTTTTCAGTCTTTTAAATTTTGAAACAGGGTCACACTAAGTTGCCCAGGCTGAATTCAAACTTGAGATCCTCCTGCCTCAGCTTCCCAGAGTGCTAGGATTACACAGGTGTACCACAGTGCCCAGCTCTGGTCCAGGTTTGGAAAGCAGGGTCCTTATCTGCTGTGACAACCTACAGATGGCAGGTGGCCCCAAAGACAAGTGGCCAAGTCCATCAGCTTTTGCAACACCCAAGAGGGACTATAGCGAGCACTTCTTCCCTGCACTAATTAGCCCCAACTGACCCGGGAAACAGGGCGCTGGGTAAAGAAGGAAGAAGCCAGGTGGCAGAGCAGGAGCCAGGACAGGCAGAAAAAAGCAAACCACACCCCAGATGTGGACCACGCACCCACCTGGCACGGCCGCCCCGGTGTCCAGACCACAGACAAGTCACCTTCCAGACCCCACTTATTTTCAGTACTAGGGATTGGACCCACAGAGCACCGAGTGACATCTCCAGCACTTTCTAAATTGCATTTTTAGACAAGGTCTTGCTAAATTGCCGGGGCTAGGCTTGAGCTTGAGATCCTCCTGCCTCAGCTTCACACCTGGCTCTACAATCTTCTTGCCTGTAACATAATTAGGATCTCTAGGCTGGGGCTGAAAAATAAGTAAATTTAAGAGATGATGGATGGGGAGGGCCCATTTGAAAGGAAAACTCTGCGTGCGAAGCAGGACTATGAGGCTGAGCACGGGAGATTGCTCGGGGTTCAAAACCCAGTGATCCCCAACAGAACTGCCAACCGCAGCAGGCACTCGCCAAAGCGAGGAAACCAAGGCAGAGGGGGAATGACTCTCTCTCCCGAGGCCTCTACCAGGGAGTTCCGGATGGACCTGATCTGGGGTTCAGGGGTCTCCAGGGAGCCCCGAAGGGCCCGATAAGAATCGCGCTGTCTGTGTGGGCACAGGGCCACACACATAGCACAGCTGCCACAGCACCCACAGCCCTACAACCTTGGCGTTTCCACAAGCTCTGATTGATTGGGATTTGAAACTCACATTACAATGGATCGGTATTTGCATTTAATTTCTCCAAGGAAGTCAGGAGGGTGGCAGTGTCCCGCTGGGACCAGGCTGTCCCTGGCCCTGTGAAGGTGAAACCCAGACGTACTGGTTATGTAATGTTCTCACTCGGTCCCGGGACGACAAGGGATGGCTCCAGGACGAGGGGCAGCTCTGGGAAGGGACAGAGGGACCCGGCCTGGTGCCAGCACCTGTAACTGTCTTGCTCCCCACCACCCTCACCAATGAACTCAGCCCACACCGGGCCTGAGGCGGGCCGAAGTGGAACAGAGACAGCAGACGCATTTGGTCCCTGCGCTCCAGGGCTCTACCTATGGGCATGAAAGACCTATTTTTCAGAAAGTGCCAGCCCCAGATGTGCTTGACACTGATGTCAGGTACAAGGTGCACAGGGGACACCAGGAAAAGCAGATCAGCTGCTTGAGATGAATGCTTGCTTGTTTGTTTGCTTTTGTCTTTTTGAGACAAGATCTTACTATGTAGTTCAGACTGGCCTTGAATTCACATGATCCTCCTGCCTCAGCCTCCTGAATGCTGGGATGACAGACATTGGCTTACTTCCTGAAACAAGTGGGTGCTTCCCAGGTACAGGTTGGGAGAGGGAGTCCAGGCTCCCAGCAGAAGGGACCAGAGAGTGATAAGGTAGTGAGGAACCGCCAACAGAGAGAGTCTGGGATGTCCACCTGGCTGGGGGAGATCTTAGCCCCAGTGACCAATATGGCAGCCAGCTGGCTGGGAGGGAAGGCAGCAAACATGAGGGGAGCCTGCCCAGGGCAGGACTGAGCTGGCTGTGTCTACATGGGAGACTTGGGAACAACACATTCTGGGTCCAACAATCTATCCATTGCAAACAACGTACAACCCGGCAATGAGGGCCTCAGACCAAAAAGGGCTTTCTTTGTGTCACAGAACAAAAGAGCAGGGGCTCGAGGTCTGGGGCTCAGGCTGTGATTCAACAGCCCACTGAGGATCCAGGCTTTTTTGGCTTCTTTGTCCTGAGCTTGTCGACGGCAGCCTCATGGTCACAAGAGGGCTGCCCTACTTCCAGAAATTACATCAGCTTTCCAGGCAGGAAGAAGATGGATGAGCCAGCCACACACCTGCCTTGAGAGTTCGGCTCTTTATTTAGAAAGGGAGGCCTTGCACTTGGCCTTGAACTAACACTTCGTGACAAACTCTCTGGGTTCCCTTGGCTGGGAGGTCAAGGCTTTCATTTTCCAGTGTCCTGGGAGAAAAGCTTTCGTACCTGCTGTGCTGTGCCTACTGTCCCGCCTTGTGCTTCTGGGGGGCCAGTGCCCTTGTTTCTTTGCTGATGGACACCTTCCCTTGGTTTCCTCTGACTGTCCCAAATAAGACCGCACTCTCCACGCACCTAAGAGAGATGAAACCCGGCGACGCTTGCACACAAGTGCTCCTAGCGCCTGTGATAACGCAAAGCAGATTGGCCCAAACGCTTGTCACAGATAAACCTCAGAAGTCGGCTCCTCGTGCGACGGAAGTACAAATACAGACTGTGACGGGCTGACACCTCACTCAGCACAGTCCCCGCGCTCGGAAGGCACAGAGTCCACAGTCCCATTCAGCCCCACCGTCCAGACGGGCGGACCCGAGAGCCTGAAGGGCCGGGGTGAGGTGGGAGGCACTAGTGGCAACGGGCTTTCTTCTGGGGAGGCGCTACAGTTTAGGTCTAGAATGTCCCCAAAAGTCTCCTGTGTGTGTGGAAAGCGACTGGTCACAGGGCGCTGTGCTCATTAGGGGATCCATCACGGTGGGTTCGTGGCCGAATGTGCCGCAGGAGCGGGACCTGGCTGGAGGAGGTCTTGTCCTGGTTCCTCCCTGCTCTCTCTGTTTCCATGATTCAGCAGCTTTCCCTCCATCAGGGCCCTCCGACATCCTATTTCTGCCTTGGCGCCAAATGACTGTGGACTGAAACGTCAGCTATGACAAAGTCTCGCTATGTAGCCGGGACTGGCCTCCAACTCACAGTGATCCTCCTGCCTCAGCCTCCTGAGTGCTGGGATTATAGGTGTGCATGCCCAGCAGTGTGAACTATAACATTTAAAAGGAATTTTTTTCCCTAAAAGAAAAATTCTACCTCTTACCTGTCTGACTAGAACACCCCTCCTCCTTTATTTTCTCCATCATCTCGTCATTTCTAAGTCTCACTACCTTACACACTTAACCTACACCTTCCCTGCTGTCTGTTGCTCCTGGCTAAAAACCTAAGCCTGAGAACACAGCACCTCCCCGCAGCCTGTTTCCCAGGCAGAGCCCTGGGCAGACGAGGCAATGATGGGGAGATGGGTGAAACAGCCAGGCAGGGGCCGATAGAAGACTCGTTCCCCACCTGGGGTCCATCTCCAGGCCCAGAGCCCTGGGCATGGCCAGAGGTGGGAGCCCAGCAGCGCCACCCAGGGAAGGCCCGAGGGGCTTCCAGCAGGAGACGGCCTGGAGCAGGCTGGGCACGTGGAGGGGACCCAGGAAGCTGCAGCGCTCTCGGCAGCCAGGCAGTCAGGAAGCAGAGCTCGCCTCCTCTCTGCCCCTGAGAGCCACAGAGCACCGCACTGGCCCGCCCCGTCCCCAAGCCCCCGGTCCTGACACAGTGACCCCGAGCTGCCGCCCTCCAGACGAGAGCTGCTCGCCGAGCCCGCACTGACCGGCCGCACTGTGTAGAACGCGGGCTTCTATCTGAGCTCCCGTCCCACGCTGCGGGATGTGACTGCAGGTCACTTGCGGCCTGGAAGTCGGAGGCAGACGTCGGAGGTTCCTGGCTGTGAGCGGATGTGAATGTTTTCTCACTTCCTCAGCGAGGTTCCAGGCCCCACATCTCACGGGAGGGAAACGGAAAACCCAGGCTGACTCCGAGCAGGGAAGGACAGTGCTAAAGGCTCAGGACGAGAGTTTCTAAATGGGGAGCCAGAAAGGAGCCGATGAGGTGGTGCACGCCTGTGATCCCAGCCCTTTGGGAGGCTGAGGCAGGAGGATTGCAGGTTTGAGCCCAGCCTGGGTGACTTGGTGACTTAGCAAGAATCTGTCTTCAAATAAAAAGGGCTGGGGTTGTAGCTCAATGCAAAGGCCCTGGGTTCATTCCCCAGTACTAGGGGGAAAAAAAAAGGAAGACCAGAAAACAAAAAAAAAAGAAAGCTACTTGATCCTCAAACTAGATTGGAAAAAAACACTCTCTCTAAGGCCGGGCGCCTGAGGCCTGGGCTTGGTCTTCTCTCGCTGACAGCGGTATCCAGCCAGTCCAACCTCCACCGTGCACACAGCTCGGGGTCTGTGCCTTTCTCTATGTCACCCATGTCACAATCAGCCACCAACTTCCTTCCACACCCGTGTGCAGCCTTCTCAAGTCAGTGATGAGGACCCGGACGTACCCAGCACTGACCAAGTGTGTGCCCAGCTGCCGCCACAGGGGTACACTAGCCCCACCAAAGCCCCACCCAGGGGGAGGAAGAGTGACCACTGCTGAAGTAAGTGGTTGCCCCCTCAGGAGCAGAGGAGGGTAGGACGTCACCCGCTCCACTCGGAAGCAGGCTGATAAAGCACTATGCCGCTTGTGGAAATGCCAGCAAGCCGAGTGTGGTGGCACACACCTGTAATCCCAGCACTCAGGAGGCTGAGGCAGGAGGATCACCTGCAAGTTCAAGGCCAGCCTGGGATACAAAGTGAGATCAAGGCCAGTCTGAACTACATCGGGAGACCCTGACTCCAAGCAAAATAAACAAAACGCATGTGAATAACAGACGGAGCAACCGAGGCACAGGCCATCACCCCACAGGACTGCGGCAGAGGGTCTTGCCTTCAGCTTGACAGCTTGACAGCGGCAGACGCACCCAGGTCCTCCTCGGAGTCACAATCTACAGTTGTTACGGCTTCGATCTGAAATGTCCACCCCAAAGGCCCAAATGCTAAAGGTTTGGTGGGCAGCCTGCGGTGCTGTTGGCAGGTGGTGGAACCTTTGAGGGGTGGGGCCTCATGGGAGGAAGCCTGTCGCCGGGCAAGCGCCTTGAAGGGATTACGGAGACCCGCCCCTTCTTGTTTCTGTCTTTACTTCCTGGCCAGGAAGGTGAGCAGCTTCCTCTGCCACGTGTCTCCACCGTGAGCCACCACAGGCCCAGAACAACAGGACCAGGGGACCGCGGGCGGAGCCCACAAGCCAAACTACGCCTTCCCTCCTTCCAGAGAAGGGCCCCCAGAGTCTCGCTCCAGTGGCGTCCCTGGGCACGATCACAGCCTGACATGCAGCAGGTGACTACTGGGCTGCTGTGTGCAGTTCTAAAGGGCAACAATTGTCCACGCCAAAGCTGGCGTCCCCGGCTTTATGAAGAAGCTTTGTTGTTGTTGTTGGTAGATGGTCTCACGCCTGGAAGCGTTTCCAGCAGGAGAAGGGAGGGTGATACAGTGTTAATAATTACACAAAAACAGAATTGAGGGCACATGACTCGGGAAATCACGATTTGCATCAACTCCAGTGCTGACCTCTGTTTAGAAAAACGCACACGTACTTTTTCAAGAAATACTGCTTTTCCAGGACCACCGGGGTGCCCAGGAAACCACAGACACACCTGGTCTCCATGGCAACCCACCTGTCTCCAGTGATGGCAGGCAGCTTCCAGCCTGGGTGTTGGAACTACCCGAGCACCCGGCATTTGGAAGAAGAGGTTCTGGACACAGGAGCCATATTAATGCTTTTAAATTTAGCTTCCTTTGGGGGAAGATTCTGAAATTATGCTACTAGACGTGATGGAATTTCGCTGAGAATCGCAATTTTCTTTCTCCAGATCATAAATACCAACAGTGGGCTATAAAGATGTGATTTGTTAACTGTCGAATCCACCGCACTCTCTGCTGTCTACATGGAGCTGGTGGCAGAGGCAGGCTGGCGTTTCCCACATTTTAGCGCAGTGTTATGTGCCTGGAGACCATCGGTGCCTGCTTCCCTCTCCCTCGTCCATCCTGAAATTAATCTTTCATTTCAGCCAATTTCTGTGATGGCTGACCTCGTCTCCACAGCCATCCACTGCTGCAGACTCAATATTCTAGATTCAGACAGATTAAACCTCTGAAAAATGTCGGGGAATAACAGCCCTGGGAAGGAGGCCACCAAAAGACAGGCCCGGCCCTAACGAGGGACGCGATGGCCCCGCTTCCCAGCCAGCAAATAAATCCAGTCAGGCCAGCGTCAAATGATGGCTGAGTCACCTCCAACTGCAGAGCTGGAGAGAGCAAGTCCACTCTCTGGGGTTCACGAAGGAGCAGCAATGATGGGAACCAGGAGAGTTATTTTCAGAAACGGAGCTAGTACCCAACGTGGTGGCGCGCACCAGTAATCCCAGCACTGTGGCAGGCCGAGGCAGGAAGATCAAGAGACAGAGTGCAAGCCCATCCTGGGCAACAGAGCAGTGATGTAGAACCTGTCTCAAATATAAAAAATAAAAAAGAGGCAGGGCTGTAGCTCAGGGTGAAGGCCCAATACTACAAAAACAACAACAATAACAACAACAACAAAATAGAGCTACAACACACTGGTTGGACAGACAGACACAAAGGAGACACAGAGACGACGATAGTGACATCAGGGCCTGGTGGTGCCAGGACATCAAACCACTGCATTAAAATAAGGTAGCCAGGTATAGTGGTGCATGCCTGTAATCCAAGCACTCAGGAGGCTGAGGCAGGAGGGTTGCTGTGAGTTCAAGCTCAGCCTAGAATACATAGGGAGACCCTGTTTCAAAAACAAACACCACCAAAAACCAGCAAGAGCTGGAAAACCACCTTCCAGGTGAAGAAATGAGGGAACACACAAATTCAAGCAAACGAAGAAGAAACCCATGTGGGTGGTAAACAAACTGCCCTCTGCCACACCAAAACATTACATTTCTTTTCTTTTTTTTTTTTTTTGGCGCTGGGGATCAAACTCAGGACCTTGTGCTTGTGAGGCAAGTAATCTAACACTGAGCTAAATCCCCAGCTAAAATGTTACATTTCTTGGAGGAGGACATGGAACATCTTTTTTCCTACCCAGTTCATGCGTTTGCTCATTCCTGAGTTCAAATTCTGGTAACAGATGCTAAGGATGTTTTATAATAAATTCTCATTAATTCAGGTAATCACAGGTCTGAGGCTGCAGGGTCCAGCCAGGGTGAAGATAAAGAGGAAATACAGGAGTAAATTATGAGGACAAGCAAGGTAGGAAGGTGTCTGGGATTCCTCTTAAATCATTTTTCTTTCTAACTAAAGAAAGAATACGTGGACATTGGAAAATTTAGAACACACAGAGGGAGCTGGGGATATAGCTCAGTGGTTAGACGGCTTGCCTAGCAAGGACAAGGCCCTGAGTTCGATTCCTGGCAGAGAAAAAGAAAATAGAATGCACAGAAACACAAAAAAGCAGGGAACAGAAATTGTGCACGATCCCATCACACTCAACCACTAGTAATAGTTTCACGTGTTTGTGTCCTTTCTGTGTTTTTTGGCTTTCTTTGCCTTCCAAACATACATGAAATAAAACTGTCTTTATAACTCTACCTCTTGCCTCCTAGCCCCATATGTAGGAAAAACACTTCAACTGCTGGTTTTCAACCTTTTCCACCAAATTCTTTTTTTTTTTTCTCGCCAATTTCTGTATTCACTAACGCACTAATTTCAAAGGAAGTCTTAAGAATTCGCTAAAAAGGCCAATTCGAGGTAGAATCTGGTCAGTGTTTGCACCACTAAAGATAGTTTTTGTCTGGAAATAATACAATTACGTGTCCTATACGACACTTCCGGGTGCTGACCTGCCCCAAACAAGGAGCTCAACCTGCCAGTCTCTGATAATCGATGATCTGAGTCTGTCTCCTCATTTACTTACGAGCTCTCTCTTCATTCTTGGCGGTAGTGGCGGGGACCGGGAGCAAACCCAGGGCCTTCACACTAAGCTACATCCCCAGGCCTTTATTTTTTTTTTTTTTTTTTTTGGTGGTGCCGGGGATCAAACTCAGGCCCTTGTGCTTGCAAGGCAAGCACTCTAATCACTGAGCTAAATCCCAAGCCCCTATTTTTATTTTAAAACAGTCACTAAATTGCCCCGGCTGGGCTGGAACTTTTGATCCTCCTGCCTCAGCCTCCCAGAGTGCTGGGTTACAGGCCTGGGCCACCACGCCCTGCTGAACCTATCCGCTGAATCTCAGATTCCTTAGTACCGGAAGTTAAAAGAAAAGGTTAATTGAGGGGGAAAAAAAAAAAAAAAGAAAGAAAAGGTTAATTGAGAAACCAACACAGAGCACTCCTCTCCCCAGTTTTGGCCGCCTGCTCTCCTGGTCCCTCCTCCTCTATGTGTTTCGGGTCCTCAATGGCATCCGCTGCCCAGCACCACGCTGCCGCCTCTTCATACAGTAGTTGCTAAGGTGTCTGCGTTTGCTAAGAGCTGCATTTTTTTGCAGGCGATTTAGCTGGGCAAAGTCTCTCTCTGCCGTGGACTGGAGATTCTGCATTGTGCAGGCTTACATTTTTCAAACGTTTCTGCTGAATTGGAGAGTGGATGGAGGATTTAGGGGCTACCCATTCCTAAGCCCCATTAGACAAATGAGGATGCTAAAATCTGGAGGAAGCGCTCCCCACGCCAAGTCGAAGCCTGTGCCAGTGATGCATGCGGTCCCTCCCCAAATCCTGTGGCTTCCAGACCACTGTCTCATGATTTTTTTCCCTTTTTTTTTCTTGCAGTGGAGGTTGAACTCAGGGCTTTTGCACTGAGCTACACCCCCCAGCCCTTTTTTTATTTTTTATTGTGAGACAAAGTCTCACTATTTGCCCAGGCTGGGCTCAAACTTGAGATCCCCCTGCCTCAGCTTCCCAAGGTGCTGGGATTACAGGCCTGCACTGCCACATACCCAGCTTGTCCCACGATTTTAACAAATGCATAGAACAAAAACACCAAGGAGCAAAATGCACAGAATACAGCACTAGTGCGCTGGCCTGGCCAGCGGGCCTTCCAGCAGCTGCCGAGATGTCTAAATAATTCAGTGCACCCACCGACCTGCAGTTGAGCGAATGGGGGCAGCCAGCCGGATGGGCATGCGTCACATTCCAGGCTCTGTACTAGGAAAGCAGGTCAACATGGAGTCCTCAGGCTCCCCATGAAGAGCCCCGCAGCCACCTTCAGTCTGCATTCTCTTATGCCTGCATCATCCCATCCTGATCCCTCCCCATCACACCACCACCACAGCAGGCAGTGGCAAGCTCGTAAAAACCACTGACCCAGCACGGCACTGCACGATTGTTACCCCTGAGCTCTGGGAGGCCGAGGCAGGAGGATCAGAAATTGGAGCCCAGCCTGGGCAACATAATGACTTGGCAAGACCCTGTTCTCAAAATAAAAAAATTAAAAGTGGAGAGGGAGGCTGGGGATGGAGCCGAACGTGAAGACTCCAGGTTCAATTCCCAGAACTGCCACAAAAAAAGAAGAACAGTAAATGAACCCGGCAGGAAGGGGCCATGTGACACAAGATGGCCTGAAGGTCAGGCATGAACAGTGAGACTGGAGACGATGAGGATGGCGACAGTGACGGTGACAATGTCCAGGACAGGTCACAGGGGAAGGAGCTATGGGCCGCGGTGAGTGGTCCCAGATGGCGAGAACCCTCACCATGGACATGTCCCGCCCCACATCCCAGCTGGATGGGAAGGCCCCAGCTGCAGACCGCTCACCTGGCAACAGGCTCCAGACGACCGCCAGGCCGCCCTGCTCTTCCACCAGCAGGACATGGGCCCACAGAAGCGGCGACTCCCTGGCCGTCTCCAGGACGAAGGGAACCAGCCCGCCCGGATGAGCGGCACTTGCGGTGACAGCAGGCCCTGCAAACCTGCAGTGGCCCTGTCTCCGCCAACCAGGCCAGGGCTCCACGCCGCATGCATCTGACACACGGGGGCAGGCTAGGAAGTGGGAAGCCACCTGTCCTGCCACCCCCAACGCCACCTTCATCCCCAGCCTGGGTGGCTCTGTGCACATCCTGCAATCACTGGGCCAGCGGTGTCCCTCCAGCCACACACGGTCTACACCAGACACGGCTCAGCGCTGGGAGCGATTTAAACTCAGGTGACTGGGGCTGAAAGGTTCTTGGTTCCCCTCAAAGTGGATTACAGGCAGCGAATGGAGAGGATGGGAGGGCCAGGGAGGGCCAGGGAGGGCGGGCCTGGCAGGAGCTGTTTTCAGGAACCGGCTGTCAAATGCGAGACAGAAGGCAGAGAGCCAGGGTTTTGCTGCCAGAGGGGACCGCGTCACAGTCCATATGCCCATGGCCCAGGTCAGCGACCGGGAGGGTCCCCAGAGTCCTCCTCCAGCTGCAAAAGCCGTAAGCCCCTTCGTGAGCCACACGGAGACAGGGATGGAGGGGCCGCGGCGCACCATATCCTAGAATAACTCACGGGTCCCTGTCACAGCCCCCAATTTAGAGTCACCTCAGGTCCCTCGGGGAAGCGAGAGAAGCTTCTCGGAAGGTGTGAGGCTGTCAGCACGCAAAATGGTGCTCCCAAACTCCAAACTGTGCCCCCAGCTGGGGCCCTTCTGGAAGCCTTCGCACACACACCTGTCACCCATGCCGCATGGGATACCTCAAACCCGAAGTGGAAAAGGAATATTTAGTAGCAGAGGAAGCATCACCATCCAGGAAGATCTAAAAAATGAGAGCAGGCCAGGCACGGCAGCACACACCTGGGATCCCAGCACTCTGGGAGGCTGAGACAGGAGGATCACAAGGTGGAGCCCAGCCTGGGCAATTTAGCAACTTAGCATGGCCTTGTCTCAAAAAAGGGCTTGGGAGGTAGCTCAGTGTGAAGGCCCTGGGTTCAATCCCCAGTACTGAAAAAAACAAAACAACGACAAAAAAACACAAAACCCCAAAAGGCAAGGAGGAAACCACCTCTGTAACACACGAGGCCCCGAGCCCACAGCTCAGTGCGCTCCACGCCCATCTTAATCCAGAAGGCTCCAGCCTGCGCCGCTGTGGACAGGGTGGGGGGCGAAGGAAGCCAGGCTCGCTCCCCACACACCCAAAAGTCACCTCCTGGCTGAGGAGGGGACAAGACCTGTACGGGAAAACTGAACAGCTGCCCAGCCCAGGCACAGAAGGGCGACAACCCAGGAGGGCCGGAAGAGGGAGACTTGGTCCAGTTCTCACTTCTAGTCCCCACCAACGCTCAGCCTTCGGCTCTTGGCTTTCCTCTAGGCCTCCTTAGTTTTCTCATTTCAAAAATGAGCTCAAGGTTGGGGATTTAGCTCAAGAGGTAGAGAGCTTGCCTTGCAAGCACAAGGCCTTGAGTTCGATCCCCAGCACCCCCCCACCAAAAAAAGAGCTCAATGCCACCACTTCGCAGGGCCTCCCTGACCCCGCATCCCCCCATGTCCCATTCCATCCTGCAGGAGATGCTCAGACATCCGCGCCGAGCGGTCAGCAGTCTGGCTGGGAGATTCTGGGAAGGCGCAGAAAGGGCCACGGAAGAAAAGGCCAGTGAGACTCGGAGGGCCGGGCTGCGGTGAAGGAGTGACACGCACAGGGACAAGGCTCTGTCCTAACACTGAACTGTGAGCCAGGCATCACTGCACACACCTGTCATCTCAGCACTCTGGGAGGTTGAGGCAGGGAGGTCACAAGTTAGAGCTCAGCCTGGAGGACTTAGTAAGCTAGTGAGACTTGGTAAATAAATAAATACACAGGGCTGGGGATGCAACTCAGTGCAAAGGTGCTGGGTTCAATTCCCCATAATCCAAAAAACAAAATAACAACAACAACAACATTAAGAAAAAAACCCAGAATTACGGTAGCAGTTGTACAACTCTGTCAGTTTGCTGAAAATCATTGAACTGTACACTTTTTGTTCATTTTTTTTTGAAATAGGGTCTAGCCATGTAGCCCAGGCTAGCCTCAAACTCAGGGCAATCCTCCTGCCTCAGCCTCCTGAGTGCTAAGATGATAGGCATGTGCCACCATGCCTGGCTGGACTGTACACTTATAATAGCTATACTTTATATGAATTACTGTATATTTTCACATAACTTATTAGGAAAAAAAAAAAAGGATAAGAAGGGTCTTGCAGATAAAAGAGTGGAGAAGCCCTGAACCAGCCAGCCCCACTTCCTACCCCTCACCCAGACCCAAGGCGGGAGCTCCCTTCCCCCAAGTGCTCACCCATCTCGGCACCTCCCACCCAAGACCTTAAACTTGGCACTGGCCGTGGGGAAGCCCACGTCCAGCTCTCCCTGAGAACGAGGCCCACAGTGGGTGTCGCCACATAAGGGGAGGAACTGGAGGGTGGGGGAGGTGGAAGACAGACGATGATGAAATCCGGGTTTTCAACACAAGCGCTGCCAGGGTGGCCCAAGGGAGGAACTGGAAGGCCTGCTTGGGCACAGGGCTGGTGGGCAGAGGGCCAGGGTCACAGGTGGCACTGAGTCAGTTAGCGGGTGCAGTGGGGACTGGATGGGGCCCCTGCGCCACTGAGGTTTGGAGCAGATGAGCAGATGAGGTGGAAGCTGCAGCTTTTGGGAGACATGACTAACCTTAGGACACACGGTACATGCAGCCTCACACCTCCCAAGGAGCAGCATCACCTGCCATGCACGGAGGGGACACAGGTGAGCCCCGCTGGGGACCTGTTAGGTGAAGAGGACTGTGCCTGAGGGAGGAGACACGGAGCAAGGAAGAGTCCTGTGAGGACACAGGGCCCAGGAGCAAAACCAGGGAAGATGTCGAGGGGGAGCCCCTCTAAGCCCACCGCTGGTAGGTGGGACTCGGCAGCGCCTCCAACTCCAGGCTCCCGGCTTCCGGCCAAGTTAGGGTGGACCTCAAGCATTGGAAAAAAACAATTACAGTAGGACCTGAAAAACAGCCACCCACACCGGGTGCTGGGAGCGCACTAGGCCGTTTTGTTTTGTGTTTGTTTTTTGAGACAGCATCTCACTCTGTACTTCAAGCCAGCCTTGAACTCACTCTGTAGCCCAGGCTGAGCTGGAACTCACAGTGATCCTCCTGCCTCAGCCTCCCGAAGGCTGAGATTACAGGAGCACACCACCATGGCCGGTTTAAACTTATTAAAGTTTAAACTTATTAAGGTGAAGGAAAAGAAGCCCCAAGAAGACTTCTCTCGTTAGCCCCCAAAATGCAGAGACGCGAAGCTCTGCCTCTGAAATTCAATTTTACTTGAAAAATTGTGGCCCAGGTAGTGTGCACTAAAGGATTTGCTGTGCTTTCCCGATGACAAAAAAGAAAAACTGTGAACTTACACCTTGCTCAGCAGCACCTAAGACATGTTCGCTGTCAAACTATATTGATTACCTGAAGTTTTATGACAGCCTGCACCAGCCAAACCAACTTTTTTTTTAGTAAAAAGTGCTTTGGAAGAAACACCCCCCAACAAGGTGAGTGGCACTGAGAGTCCCTACGCCCGTCCCGGCATCTCCATATACAATCATCTCTGACATTCCAGTTAGAAACTCAAGCCAAAGGCAAAAGGACATAAAATTCACAGACGCACAGCCGTCCATGAAAACACTGAAGGAACCCCATAAGACTGAAAAAAAGCTGAATATGGCAGCACACACCTGTCATCCCAGCACTCGGGAAGCTGAGGCAGGAGGATCGCCATGAGTTCGAGGCCAACCTGGGCTAGAGTGAGTTCAAGGGCAACCTGAACCGCATGCCAGACCCAGTCTCAAGAAAAATAAAAAGGGCTTTGAGAGAATGGGAAGCCCCCCACACAGAGCATGAGTAAACTCTACAACTGTCAGCTCACCCTTAATTCCAAACATGCCCCGCCCCCAGCGCAATGACGTCAGCCGCTAAGACCCTGGTGATGTGTGCAGAATCCCCCATCAAGCCTGTGCGGGCTGCTCATAAATTCTACGCATCCTCCCACGGCCAACAAGCACAGTTCAGAGCTTGATGGAAGGCCAAACCCTAATACAGACCCGATCCCAATCTAGATAAAACCTGAGCTGCCAAGAGCTTTACCGTTCAGAACCAAAGCTGCTCTGGGGCTCCTGCTAGCACCCTGGATATTCACTGGTCCGAGAGCGAGCATGGTCCTCCTGGAATAAGCCAGGAGGAGGACACAGTATCAGGGAGAGCGCTGTGGGCTGCAGACACCCAGCGTGGTGCTGGAACCAGAACCCTCCTGTGGCAGTCAGCATGACATTGGACAAGCGCGGCCCAAAGGCAGGCGCCAAAGGCAGGGGCCGTGGGTACCGGACCTGTCCCGCAGGGATGGAGCCGGATGAGCACAAGGCCCAGATGGTGCCTCTGCACCACAGGGAGCCCAGGCTTCTCCCGGCTCCGGTTCTCAAATTCTGCATGGCCTGCACGGAGATCCATCCTGGAGAGCACTGCGCAGCAACTCCCCCAGGTGGTTTTACTTCTCCTAGACCCTCTCCCCGAGGGGGCTGGCTGCAGTTTCAGCAGATCGCTGTTCTGGGGTTCCCACTTGTTCTGCTTTCTCCAGTCATCCGCTAGGTCTCCCAAGCAGTTCTGACAGTCATGTTCTACCTTAAACACAGCATAAAAGCGGCACCCGAAGGACCCGCCAAGGCTCCAGGGTGGCACCGCGGCCCACAGCCAGGGAAAGCAGAGTCCCTGCGCCTTCCCTCCGGCACATCATCCAATAAAACCTCAAGAGCTCAGTAATTACAGACGCTTTCAAAAGTGAAACAGAAATAGATCTAGGGCCAAACACCGGTTTGCTTGAAACAAAGGGCTGGCTTTAGTTACCAAAAAGACCAAAACAAAACAGCTTTTTGGTCTGTCTTCTGAGCTCTGAAAGCCAGAATGATTTTTTAAAAAAACATTGAATCTGACGATGAGGAAAGAGCAGGATTCGGATCCAAAGCCCTTTTCTCCTGTAGGATACAGAATCACCGGATGAAACAGAAAACAGGTTATATTCAAAGTAAGCCCAACATCAAATCAGGATGAAATCAGCTTGACGTCCCCCAGACAGCCACCGCACGGCCGAACCTCAGAGTTAGGTGCTAATCGGAAATGTGTCCTAGCCCACCCACGGGCAGCTGGGCCCGGCCACCCCTCTCGGCAGCCCCACGCCGAGGCTCCATTTTGAGCGCCCTGGGCACCGTGAGGTCTGTCACTGCCCGGCTCAGGAAGGGTCCTGGGGGAAGGGACTGGGGAGACTGAGGGAAGGAGCAACTGTCAGCAGGGACTGGCAGCCCCACAGTGGCCTGTGGGCCCTGAGCAGGTGCCAGGTGAGCTCGGCAGGTGACCCCACAACCTGACTCCTGCTAACAGCAGCGTGTACAGCCAGTCCAGTGGTCCCCAAAGGAAATACGTATGCTTTGTAAATGAAGGTGTGGGACTAGAAGGACGGGTCCATGATGGCCCCGGCTGGCGCATGCCAAGGCAGCAGGCATGGGGTTGGAGGGTGCCCAATGCTCAGGCCCACCGCAGGGCTCTGCGTCCTGGCAGACACTCCCCTCCGCGACATCATGGGGTGGCCTTCGATCAGGCCGGGGAGCCCCGGACACGCGCCTGCCTGCGGGGAGCGCCGTGGCCTGGCCTGGCGTCGTCCCCGGGGACCAGGCACTTGTTGAACAAAAGGACTCCCGACTTTGCAGTCGCTGCCTTCCGGCCAGGAGAAGAACCCTAAATCGGGGAGCGGGAGCCTCAGGGTGAAAACAGGCGGGCGCCTCGCGCTCCCGCGCACCCCGAGACCCAGCGCGCATCCCCGGAGGAGCCCAGCACGCAGCGCGGCCGAAACTTTCTGGAACCCGCCGCTTCGCGTTAAGTTGGGGCCGCGAGAGAGGCGCGGAGCACGGCGTGGGGATGGCGCGGGTGGTGAGGGCCTCGCCCACAACACAAGAAAAATAATTTTCAAGAGAGAGAGCTGTGAGTCCAACGCACGCAGCACCTACTACGTGCTAGGCACTGTGCCAGGTGCTGTTTCCAGCGCTCCCGCCCCGACTGTCGCCACGACCCCAGGGGACAGCCGCCCGCGGACCGCGACCCAGAGGGTGGCGCGCCTGGCCCGCGGCGCAGTGCGGGACGCGAAGGCCTGGGCTCGGCTGGGCCCCCGGCCCGTGGCCCAGGAGGAGGCGCCGATCGCCGGCCCACGTGGGCCTGGCTGACCGAACCGGGCGCGAGCTCCGCACTGCGCCGCGCGGGAGGACCAGGGTCTCGGGCCGCCCCCGCACCTCTCTGCGCACCGCGCCGCTGCACAAACGCAGTCCGAACGTGCAGCCCCACGGCGCGCACCCCGACCCACGAGGACGCGCAGCCCCGCCGCGCAGGGCACGGCGCCCCGAGCCCAGCCCGCAGCCCTTCGTACCGGTCCGGGGCAGGGCGCTCGCCGGCTTCCTCCCCGAGGCCCGAGAGGTGGCTAGGAGCGCAGGCGTCCGGGCACCCGCAGCCTCCGCGCGGGTCTTGCGCTCATCGCCGCCCAGGAAGACAAAAGGAAGCGGGCGGCCCGGGAGCCCGCGCGGTGTGGGCGCAGCCGCCCCGCCGATCCTCCCGTGCGCGGCCGCCGCCTGCCAGCCCGGGAAGGAAGGGACGAGAGGGCGGGGCCGGGGGCGGGGGCCGGGGCGGGCACTCGAGGCTCCTGCGGGCCCGCCCTCCCCGCCACGCCCCCCGCCTTGGTCACACCCATTGGGCCGCCAAAACGGCCCCGCCCCCAATATGAACTCGGCCCCCCTCGGCATTGGCCACGCCCATTGGTCCACTGAACGACCACGCCCCCACCCGAGACCATGGTCCCATAGCGGACCTCGGGCGCCCACCACTTTTGCAACCTGCTGCTGCTCAGCCCTCTCTTGGCGCGATCGAAGCGCTGCCGGGTCACCGGTCGCAGTCCCGCGTGGGTGTCGGGGCAGGGACGGAACCGCGCACCGGTCCCGCCTCCCTAACCCTTGGCCTCTGGCCTGCGGGTGCAGCAGAGACCGAGAGGCGGCGCCCGGGAGGGGCCGGCCTGGCAGGAAGTGCGTCCCGGGTGGCCCGGGAAGGGCAAGGGGCCGCGTCGCCCCAAACACTCAGGGACCCCGCTGGGCCTCCTACCAGGCCCGCTTCCCCTTCACCCCTCTCCCCGCGCAGCTACCACCCCACTTCCTGCGCCTGGATCACGGGCAGAGCCCGGCCAGAGGCAGAGACCTGGCTTCCACTTCTGGGGATCTCTGCCAGCTCCCTAGACGCCCTCTGCCTCAGTTTCCTCGCCTGTGCAATGGGCAGTGGGGCGGGGCTGACTTCTTTGGGTCTTCTCTCACGGATGTGTGCCAGCCTTCAGTCTTCTGGCCGGGGAAGGGACTCGGTGACCTCTCGGTGACCAGGGAAGAGTGGCCTCTGGGGCATGTCCTGCATGCCTAACCCTGACCCCGCTGGTCCCCACAGAGAGGTAACCACAGGAACAGCCGTGCATGTGTAGCCGGGTGCCCCTGTCGTGCTGAGACAGAACCGTCTTTCCAGTGTCTCTAGGGAAAAACTCCAATCCCTCCTTCAAATCCTCCTCCACGAAAAGCTCCATGCGCGAGTGAACTCCTGGTACACGCGAGGCTGTGGCATGCTCGCCGGGGAGCAGCTGATCCCTGCCCCCCAGCTTCCTGACCCCTCTCTCTTCCTCCCTGTCTCCTGAGCCCCGTGGCAAACCAAAAACCACCGGAAGTTCGTCTCCCAGCTGGCCCTGCAGAGAGGAACAAATGAAATAATGGCTGAGAGGGTTAGCAGCACTCTGCTGCTGTGGGGATGTTAGGGAGCCCTGTGTGCTGGTGCAGGCCTGTAATCCCAGCGTTCAGAGGCTGAGACAGGAGGGTCTCTGCAAGTTCGAGGCCAGCCTGGGCTTCATAGTGAGTTCAAACTGAGCCTGGATGACATGGTGAGACCCTCCCTCAAAAAGAAAAGAAGAAAAAGTACAGGGGTTGGGGATTTAGCTCTGTGGTAGAGCACTTGCCTAGCAAGCGCAAAGCCTTGCATTTGATCCCCAAAGTGCCCCCAAAAAATGCAAAAAGAGAGGGGGATGTTTTGGTGTCTTGAGGGTGCTATGCCTTCTTTCTTGGCAGAGACCTCCAGCCAAGAGTAATGTAGCAGACCCTTTCAGGGGACAGGCAGGGTACAGGTGACAGGCGCTCAGACACCCAGCCTCGGGCCATCAGCCAGGGATTGTGTCTGCCGGGGTGGGCTGTGCCGTGCTGTGGCCCCCGGTCCTCAACCGACTCATGGGTCAAGCCTAAAGGCAGGGCAGCTCACACAGGCATTTGGGAGCTGGGCGCCGTCGGAGGGGTGAGCCTCATCTCCTCTCTGGGCTTCTGAGGGTACCCCTGGTTCCAAAAAGAGGAAAGAGCCCGCTGGGGGGCCCAGGGCCTCTTTTAGGAGCCAGGCCTGGAAGTCATGCCCATCATTTCTGCCCGTGTCACTGAGCGGGATTTGCCACATGGCCCCACCCAGACTCAAAGGACTCTGGGAGTTATGGAGTCCTGAGTGCCCAGGAAAAGACAGCCAGTTTGGTGACCATGTAGCCACACCCTGCCAGAGAAACTGAGCATCGTTCTCCCATGCACAGGGCCAGGGTCCACATGAGGCTGATGATCACTGTCCTTGAGGCCTGTGCTGTGACCACCAGCAAAATGAAGAGCGTCACAGAGGCCACGGAGGAAGTGACTAAAGTCAGACTCGAATTGTGCTGGGCCCCCATAGGCATTGGAAGAAATTTTTTTTTTAATTACTTGTCTCACTCTAGTAAACCCAAGTGCATGTTCTACTAAGAAGACTCTTGCAGAGAGGAGTAGGCTGTCTGAGGAAGTGGCGACCAGCTGTCTCTGGGTCCTCGGATTCGATCACCTGGCTGCTGCATCGGTAATCACAGAGTCACATGGCTGCCAGGGTCTGTGGTGGAGGTGTCACCTCTGGCCACCCGTCCTTCCCCTGACCCCAGAGCTCACAGCCAGAGGAAACAGCAGGACTCCTGAGCCACAGCCCAGCAGGAAGCCAAGGAGGTGCCTGGAAAGGGAAAGCTGGGGGTTGCTGTGATCTGCCAGCCTGCAGCATCTCTGGGTCCTGCCTCAGAACAGTGATGGGTCAGGGCAGGGGGACACTGGATCATCAGGTCAGTTTGTTTATCCCCTGGCACGCCATGTGCATGACTGTTCCCGACACAGATACTGTGGTCCTGCTCATCCGGGCAGTGTGACTCAAAGGCAGGTTCTAATGGGCCCCCTGGTCCCCTTTATCTTTGCAAGCTCCAGGAAGTCAGGATCAACTCAAGTGTCCCCTGTCCTGGAACAACTGTCCCTCTGTGGACTGAATTGTACCTGCCAGCCTCCCCTTATGTTGAATCACTAACCACTAATACAAGTATATTTAGAGACAGGGATTTGGGGAGATGTGTTAGTCAGCTTTGTGTTACTATAACAAATACCTGAGATCTTCATTTTACATAGGGATGAGGTTTATTTTGCCTTCCAGTCTTAGGGGTTCCAGTCAATGATAGACTGGGCCTGTGATTGGTCCAAATTTGAACCTCCTGATTGGCCCAAACTGGTCTAAACTCAAACCTTCTAGTTATGAGCTTGCTGATTGGTCCAAATTCCATTCTGCTGCTTGGTTCAAGTTCAAGGCCACTGCAGTCAGAGTGGACACCTCCCAGAGTGGGCATGGCATCCAGAATAGCTCCCTATAACTGTCAATTGCCACAGCCCCCTGCTGGCTATTCAGGGAAGGGAGGGGTTGAACCATTTCAGATCTGTAGGAGGAAAAGGAGCGCGGTCCTGGGGGGCCTGGGTCCAAAGGGCCAGGCTGTGGGGGGACACAGCAAGAAGGTGGCAGGGGAAGAAGCAAATCCTTTGCAGAAACTGGACCAGCCAGCACCTGGACCTTGGACTTCCAGAACTGTGAGAACTACATTGTTGATTGTCTAATCTGCCCAGTCTATGGAATTTGGTCAGGGCAGCCTGAACATCAGTGATAAAACTCACCCTGTGTAATTTTGCTTCAATTTCCCAGCCACCCTTCATAATCTCAAAGCCAGCTCCACCATATTTAGCACTTCGCTGAAACAAGACACCTAACTGCTCTCAAGATGGGAAACAGCTTTGTAAACTATGAAGTACACTCAGCAGCGAGGCTGTCACTCCACAAAGAGTCATCAAGTTGGGGTGAACATCTGACCCCTCGCGATTCGCACAGCGGGGTGGAGGCGGGCACCAATCCACAGCTGCTGGTGACCCTGAGTAGGGAGACTACCAGG